>NMRB01002168.1:40316-52609 GCA_002633025.1 Notospermus geniculatus | reverse complement strand
ACTATGAATGCTCACCTTACACATCCTGCTAGTCAAAAGTAGCCGACATAAACCAAAACAAGCGGAAGACTCCTCACAGATATTCCTCGCCACCGAATGTTGACGTGTCATGGCCCTATTGTGCCGTTCCTACAACCTCGGCCATATGATCAATACTCGATGAACGAACAATAGGCCTACATAGGCATTTACTCCTTTGCGAAACCTGGAGACGACTATACCCAATATGCAATAACTTCACCTAGAAAAAGGGCACGAATAAACCAGCGAACTGCTGGTGTAGTGGAAAACGTGCCGGGCTTCCAAGCCAATACTAGGAGGTTCGAATCCGGATCCGGGCTCTTCCTTTTTTCATTTGAACACTTTTTCAGTATTTCGCTTTTCTGATATGTTGGCCTACATGCACATGCACTTACAGCGTTGATCACTTCTTGGTGGTCAGGACGCAAATAAGGTGCTGCCATCTACATGCTTGGGTACTCTATCATGTTTGGAGTCCCACTAAAACATGGCGGATGTCCCAGGTTATTTCAGACACTGCCCGCGCTGTGGCGCGGGTGTTTTTTTAAAACGTGAGAGGCCCTGGTTTTGTGCATGCAGTTCAGCTTTAATCTTTCAGAAATATGACAAGTTTTATCAAATCCGAAATTAATGCGCGCTGCCATATTGAAAATTGCTATCTTCAACAGAGAGAAGAGTTACTCACGGTGCTCTGGCCCCGATCGACAAGTGCCAGCGGAAACGGTAACCAAACCGCGCTCGGCACGGATCCAGGTCCGGGTCAAGCATGGCACGCTTTAAGCGGGCCAAGCAGGCCGTTGAAGTGGAAAAGGGGCTATAGAGGGTACCTAGATACATCATCACACCAAATTTGAACACTCCAGGACAAATAGCCATGAAAAGTGCTACCCAAAGGTGAATTTTGAACTTTGAACTCTGTAATCTTGAAAATTAGGTCAAATCAAAAACCCGGGTGATTTGTCATGCATCATCATCAGTTGTACCTACAATAAAAATCTGGTGACGATCTGACCAACGGTTAAGCATTTTAAAGGTTTTCGGTTTAGCACCACTGGTGGCCTAGCAAGGAATCAAACTGGACCGACCTTGGTGTCTGAGGTCATCTGCCCTAGGGGCAGATATGTACCACATTTGGTGCCAATAGGCCCAGCGGTTATGAAACATGCCTTGCTAACAGACTACGATGGACGATGACGATGGACACTGCATGACAACTATAGCTCACAGGTGAGTTAATGATGCCTTTACAACTATCCCTGCCATGCCTGTATGGAAAACTTCACATGTTACTGGCTGATGGTAGGAGTAGGCCTACATTGTCATTATCAAGGCTTATGATTGCTTTCCCCTGCAGAGCTGTAGTAAAGTAGTGATTACAGTTAAAGAAGTGAAACAATGGCTGATATTCATAAAAGCTAGCAATTGCTTTTCCTTCAAGTTTTGTAGTACATTTACATTGGACCTCGCTGTGCAAATCTTAAGGAAGCATTTGCTAACTTTTATAAATACCAGCCATTAGAAGGAGCTGGTTGATATTATGTCATGATCAATGATATGGACCATAAGCTGTAATTCCATATACAAAACCAACAAAAAACCCAGGTTTCTTGCATGTACAGTCATGGACATTAGTTTATCTACACCTGATACTTTGAATATTTCAAATACTACTGGGCCAATTTTAACACGGTTTCTTCCATATGAAAGTACATCTTGTTGGTCATCATCTTGCCCAACCAAGGCTTCCTGTCACTCCTACTATCGCTCCATCCACCCTTGCCGACCACCGTAGCATTTATCGCTCGCATTTGCCGCCCATGAGCGTGGCGGCTGAAGCAGCCAAACGTTACTGAAAGCGCGGTTTATGACGAAGAAAGGAACATTGTGAGGTTTGGATCGATGAAAATCTCAAAATGAAGAATAATCTAATACGTTAATGCATGTTTTATTCACAAAACATTGGATTACACGCATTTATCATTGACAGTGGTGGGGGTGTGTGCGGTCCATGGAACGACCTGTCTGCGAGCAGGATGACAAACGGTGGTCGTCAAGGGTGAAGGGAGCGTAGTTCGAAGGGCGGAGTGACCGGAGGCCTTGATTAGTCAAGATGGTTGGTCATATTTCTGCATCAAAATTTTGGAAATTTGAAAATATCGTAATTATGTAATAGCTCATCAGAAAAAAACACTAAAAATCAAATTTTTATTATGTAATATTTTTGAGATTTGTGGTGCAGATGTGATAGAGTGGAACTTTCTAAAGCTGTGTTCACACGGAAACCGACTTGAAAGCGTTTTCCGTAAAACGTTTTACGGAAAACGCTTTCGACCAAAAACTACTGTGCCACACTACAGTCACCAAAGCGTTTTCAAAACGGTTGTCGCGCCCGAATGACGTCGAGTCGTTTTGAAACCACTTCTGGAACCGTTTTCGTTAAAACGCTTTCAAACCGTTTTAAGATACAGAGGGCTCTAGTGTGGCACCCTAAATCGTTTTAACATCATAAAACGTTTTCAAACCGTTTTAAAAGCCCAGTGTGAACGCAGCTTAAGGGTTTTGGGCTTTGTTTCATCAAAATATGTTGAGTGGTTGCTGAGATAGTTGAGATTATCAAAATTTTGATAATTTGAGATTTTCGTGTTTTGTAGGAAATTCTGATGCCATTAGATAAAGCTAGCCTCAGAATATGGATTTTCAAAAATTTGGAACTTTTTGCCTTAACTGGGCAGAAATATTGCGTATTTTTCAAAGTATCAAAATATTGATATTTTGAAAAAGATACACAACTTCTAACCAGTTTCGGCTCAACATCCAAAACTTCATACTTCTTCATTTTTAGGTGAACTCTGTCTACTGACACCAAAATTTTGTGAAAAATCTCAAATTATCGAAATTTTGATAATCTCAAATATCTCAGCAACCACTCAACAGATTTTGATGAAAAATCCATGAAAAGTCCATGATCCTTAGAAGGTTCCACTCTATCAAAACTGCAACAAAAGTCACAAAAAAATTACATAATAAAAATGTTGATTTTTTAGGATTTTTTCTGATGAGCTATTAATTACGTAATTACGATATTTCCAAAATTTTGATTCCAGAATATGACCAACAAGATGCACTTTCATATGGAACAAACTGTGTTAAAATCGGCCCAGTAGTTTATGAAATATTCAACTTATCAGGTGTAGATAAACTATTGTCCATGACTGTACACCTATTTGTGCCGTGTCTAATAGACCCGTGTTTGAAAACCCCGGGCCGATTTCACAAAGGGCGTTCAGGACTTAGTTGCGTGTACACGCACTTCCACCATGCATTTGACGAAGTTACACATGTCTAAGTCTTAAAACACCCTTTGTGAAATCGACCCCCCGTGTAAGACCCGCCCAGCTTGGCAGAGCTAATTCAGTCACATGTGTCACCTGGGCTTTTAGATTGGTGTAAGCACAATGAACTCGGCAATTATTAGTTATCAAATCCGGCGACAGATGGGGCGGTAAGTCTGTTGTGTGTTGCGCACGCACTAATAAATCAAAAACCCTGCGAAATTTGAGGCGCAAGCGCGACCTCTCTCGTCGTGTTTAGTAACTAATGAAATGTACTGAAAATAGGTGTAAGTGCGTGGCAGGTTTTTTTCAAGCACGGGGAAGACCCACGTCTCAATAAACCCACCACTTGGGATGGTGGAACTAAGGCTATATAGTGTCAACCAAGAAATTCAGGGACCTTATTCACGGCTCTCGTAACTTACGGGAGTGCGTGAACTATTGTCCATTTACGGATAACCTATTGTTCACTATCAGCAAGACAAAGGATTTGCATGTCCTTAAAGTTACGGGAGCTTTGTGAATAAGGTCCCTGAACAAGATAGCTGTAGTACTTTCCGAGATGTCCCTAAATCGGAAAACCTACGTTAAAGCCATACAATCCCCGAAGTCAGCAGTTGATCTACAAGCTATTTCAGTCAAAAATGGAATACATTGTCAGTTTGAAATTTCAATCAAACATTACAGCATCAATGTATAATATTATTATACACAGGAATAAGTTGCCAAAGTGGGAAAAATGCAACCAATGATTATAAAATTTGATATTTCAACATAATTAATCTGTGGTTCTGACTCAACTGCCATTTTGGTTCAAACCAAAGTTCTGGACCAATCAGAACTGCCGTTCTATCCAACATCATAACAAACACAATGCCGAAGCAGTATGAAAGGCCAGCACTGATTGGACAATGCATTTTCACCATAAATTCGAACCTAATTATGGCTAAATTTATACTTTATTTCCTCTCTTTTTCTAACATAACACAATATAATTCAGTGCATTTAAAAACACACAGATATTCACTTGCAAATTACAGTATAAAAGATGTTATCAATATCAAAGACGAATTGATGGCTGAGGATCGCTGGTGGCTTTGGGGATTGTATGGCTTTAAGTCCCCAGCACCTTTGAAACCACATGATTACTGTAAAGCAAGATAATTTCGTGGCTGGAAATGTTCGCGAATCAAGAATTATAGACATATTCGCGGCAGGATATTTTCGCGAGTCTGTGGCATTTTTTCAGTTTTTTTCACGGTCTATATTTATCACTTGCATGTATCTATATTCACGACAGGAAATTTTCGCGACTCATACACTCTCGCGAAATTCGCAAAAATTTCCTGCACGCGAAATTTTCCTGCTTGACAGTATTGTTATGTTATCATACCATGTCATACCTCAAGACAAATGTCAGCTTCTTTACAAAACGCCCGTCTCCTTTCCTGGTTGGCATGTTCAGTCTGTTCAGACTCTTGGAAAACACTAAGCATTTGTCTTTTATCATCTTCTGACATTGCGGCGATGTCCATCAAAGCAAGACCAAATTTTGTCAGCTCGTGGTCCAATGCGATGTCTTTTTCATCAGGCATTTTGTCAGGCATTTGATTCTTCATTGACCAGAATTAACTGTGAATTTTAAAGGCTTGTTTCTCAACACTGTAATCTGAAAGGAACACAAATTATACACCGGTAATACTCACAGGGCCTATTGCCTGATCTCCCCTGAAACCAGAGGTGAACAAGCATAGCATTGAATGTGCCCCATTGCCCGGCCGCAAACTTTTTTTCCTAACCGATATATCCATTACGACCAACTTTTTTTCCTAACCAATATAGCAAAAGCTAATCCTAATCCCAATCTTAATCCTAATCCTAATACTACTGCTAACACTAACCCTGGCCCTGACCCTAACCCTAACACTTACCCAACCAATCTATACCGGTTAGGGAAAAAAATCCGCTGCCCGGGCGCATATCCGATGCTCAGGGCTCAAAATTCCTCAAAGTCATTCGGCAGCCATATTTCAGAAAATAGCCACAGAAGATTGGGCTCTTCTGTGGCCATTTCCAGGCCCTCTGCGGACATTTCCATTGTTTAGTTCGATCTACAGACTTGAGATGGCGTAACGATTTAAGGAGGATTCGCCCCAAGCGAAATGAGTTTAGGTGAAATGGGATGACACCGCCAAAACATCGTCAGGCATGCTCATCAAGTACAATACAATGGCAATCTTTCTTTGACTTTTTAAGTAAATATACAGGACCTCAGGCAGCACCCACTGAATGGTTTATTAGGCCTACATTTTTGGAAAGGACATTTTGTCAGGAATACAACCAGAGAAGTTTTACTGTGGTTGTTTTTTTTCGTGTCAGAAAGATTAGCCTTGTGATTGAATGAAAGATCATTGACAACTGCACCTTGCTACGGCTTTTAGTACGGTACCCGCAACATCTAATTTTAAAGTAAATACATGTAGGCCTAGGCTATCTGTTTAAGGCCTAGAAAAAAAAATCGTGTGTTTCCGGTATTTGGAATTTTCCGACTGACCCTCAAAAAATTCTGACTGGAGAGGAAACAAAATTTTTTTCTTCACAAAAATGCATCGGATCTATCAAAATTTAATCTCTTTTGCTCTGTAGGCCTTTAGTCATGGATGCCAGAGCAGCTTTTGAGGCTGTTCCTAGCTTCTAGATAACCTTTAGTATAATCCCTGTAGCTGCAATAAAATTAGCTGTACCAATGAAATGGTCCATGGACCATGTGCTCACCTGGGTGAACGTACCAGAAAAACAAATGACAAATGTTAAATCGAAATGTTCCAGGGTCATGTATCCTCATTAGATGCACCTGGAAAAAATTTGGAGACAATCCAGTTACAGTTCAGGAGTAGAGTTGGACTTTGAGCTTTGGTTTTGGCCACCTGGTGGCCAAGTGGACAATCGAATTGGACCGAAAAGTGGTGTCATAGAACCTGACATAGGAGTGTATACCATATACTCGCCTATTGGTCGACGTCGCGTATAAGTCGACCCCCGTATTTGGGGCCTCAAATCATTGTATTTTTTGTATACCCCGCGTATAGGTCGACCCCCTGACTATTGACTGTCAAAATCCCCAAATCCTACTAAAATTTGACAAGAGTTTGTTTGTTTGTTTGTGTGTTTGTGTGTTCGCCGCCAAACTTGGTATGCAAGTGCAGACGGGCCTGGGAAGTGTCCTTACGAAGCCCGAATTTTGATATCACTTATAGTTTTCGAGATATAAAGATATCAACGAAAATAACAATGCTGTTCAGGCCTATTGACGTCATGACGTCACCAAGATTGCCGTCGCGTCATCCGTGACGTCGGCAACGTCATGTGCGGCGGAATGACGTCATTACGCCACTCGAACGGGGATGACGTCATTAGGGATGTTCAGATTACGTTCCGAGTCTCACTCGACTCCCACGACTCCAGAGGATTCCTTTTTGGGAATTAAAGTAATTGGCCGATTATCTTCTCCGATTTATCTTACGTATTTATCAGTAAATGTGACATATTAGACGAAAAAAAGTTATCAACACCGACAAATTTCGAAAATGAAGCGTTTTTAAAAAGACCGCCTGGAAAAAAAACTTCTCATTTGCGCGAGTCCCCAAGAACGTCGATGACGTCACACGAGGGCGACATCGACGTCACTGGCCCTCGACCACCGTCACGTGCTTTACATCATCACGGCTGGCAATAATTTCGCGCCACATTTGGAAACAGAAATATCATCTGATCCATCTGCCTTCCAACCCTTCATCATCGACTGAAGACCTCATGTTCATGAGTTTGAAGAATCTGGAGGCGCGAATTTCGTTTTCAGCCATACCAATTTGATCCTGAATAGGCCTACGGCTCTGATGACCCCGAGGGCGAAATGGACTTCGATGTGGTGGACTTTGAACGGCGGCTTCATGATTTGGAATATTGGTGTGTTACGTTTTTAGTTGACAGTCCCCCGTCATATGCCAAGGCCAAAATTAACAGCTTAGCTTATAAGGACCGATTCGGACCACATCGGGCGTTCGCCTGTAACTGATGGCAATTAGGCCTAGGTGGGCCTATGATCGGAACAGGGTGCCAAACACGTAATGTGCACATGAAATGCATTGTATCGCCTATACCACATCAGTCAAGTGTCCTGTGAATTTCATGATTTTGTAATTTCATTTGGTCCACCCGGACCCGCAGCATGTTGGGCATTCACAATTAATTAATTACGGCTTGCTTGACCAGTCAGTAATGGTCCGTCGAACAAACCGCTTCCAGGCATATTAATCGCAAAATCTTTGGGAAATTCATGCAGAGTTCTTACACCAAACTCCGACCGTTTAAAAAAACGTCGACCGCCCTCGCCCTCGTGTGACGTCATCACGCCACAGGCGCCGGTCCAGAAACGTTGTCCGTTTTTCTGGCGGCGCACGAATTTACACATTTTAAAAAGTGGATTGGTTGAATGCGGCTGATTTATTTCGTGATTGAATTAAGGGATATATTGGAAAGTTCATCACTAACAACACTTCCATACGCGTAATTACTGAAAAGTATGCCCCTCTGGCCAATTGCTTTAAGTCATCAAATACAACGGGGTTTTCCAAAGCAATGGTGTTATACCCATTCTAGGAGAACGAACAGAACCCGCCTGGGTGGTGAATTTATATCCAACTTGAAAAATCCGAAATTTAGCACCTCGGAGCATGGAAGTAGTCGGAGTTAGAGCAGGAGTAGGAGTCGGACCAGATCTCAACCTCGCTATTACCTCCACAAAGCGGTCCTATAATGACGCATGAATTTAGCAGTTCCGCCACTAAACGCCTATTGCCTAGTCCCTAAAACACATCAACAAGTAACACTCGTTCGGCTTCGTCAGCTGTTCCTCATAGCTTGCAAACACAAATAGGCCACCATTTCCGGGTCATAGAAACCACGTGACACTCGTCCTGCTGGCACATTGTCAACGATCAATGGCGCGTGGTTGTGTTGACACGCTGGCTAACGATCCAAATCACTGCTTATTGCATCAAAAATGTTTGCAGTACTCAACGTAATTCTTTACATGGACAATAGCTGGGCTATATCTGTTAACATGGTTAAACAGTATTCAATTGTGGGAGGATTATAACTGTTTTTAACACCTCTGACTTAGCCGTTGTGTCACCGGAAGTGGAGATCGCAGTGTCAAACTGATCGTGGACTCTGTCTCTTCTGCATTGTTTTGCCGTCAGTTAACTTTCAAAATGTAGGCCTACCCTTTGTCTTATTCTTGTGTGAGTACACATAATTATATTTCATTCAACGAAAATGATGCTTTTATTGTGTTTATTCACTCCATGCACCCCATGAATGCAGTATAAAATCAGTACATGCCTGCCTTGAATACAACTTCTGAATAAAACTAGCGCCACTCGGCAGCATGCGGAGAGCTGGAGAACTGTTTTGCCGACGGGAACCTTGAACAAGTCGCCCATGGGCGATGCGCTCAGCTGACAATATAAAAATTGATTTTTAGGTGTAATTTAGTTAAATTGTAGGCACATGCTCTAGCCTGAAAACTGTCCCCGAACTTGATGAATTTGAATTTGATGACTTGAGGCACATAAGTAAAATAGCAGTGTTTCCCATGATACTGCAGCCCTACCTGCAGTAGAAGATGATATGAATATCAACACTGGATGCCCACTGGTTAGTGAGACCACAACACTAATTCATGGTGGCAAGCAATTTCCTCCGCACGGTGACGCCAGGCTTACACCTTTGCCACCAAGCACCCTCATCACCCTGCGCTTTAGCGCAGGTCATATTTATAACGTTTAAAATCACTTTAGTTTTCGTCAAATTAACTTGATAACTTAAAACATGTCTATTTAGAAAAGAATTTTGATCAGAACCAATATATTTTGCAATTTATCGCGTTCTAAATGGCGCACTATTTTTCCGTGCAAGGGCACTACATGGCGGCGTAAACCGGCCAGCAACCAATCAGGATGTTCCGATTTTGAGTGACATGTGGTTGGTAAACAATAGCACGTGGGTTTGTTCTGTCAAATTCAAAATGGATGTCATGGATGTACGTAGGATGTACGTGAAGGAAGCCGTTCACACACTGTGGGCTATGGGAAAGTAGCCTATTATTTATCACCTTCTACCGTCTGTCGTGCACTTTGGTCCACGAAAAGTGCGAATGTCGTGGAACTGGTCGTTGAAAGGACAACAAAACACTTAAATGTGATTTTTTTCACGCGAGTCGAGGGTTCCATGGACGCGGCCATCTTGGATATGACGTCAATCTTTAATAGTTCCACGCTGCGGAATAGTTTAGCTTGGGGGCAAAGGTGTAAGCCAGAACATCGTGGAGGCGTCACCTTGCGGAGGAAATTGGGTGGCAAGGCCATTATCAATCAATGCATGCTCACAGAGACTGTTCAAATTATTTGAATGACCTAAATTACCAAGGCATTGAGACTGTTGCCACACATAAAAGAATGAGTTGAAGTATGTTACCTTACCTGATGAAAGATTAGTCAGGCTATAACAGCATGTTGAAATTCTCAAGTGATGAAAAGCATGGTGGCCATGTTTATCAGCTAAGGTTCAACATTGGTTACCACTGGCTATGTCGGACAGGACACCAGTTACTGAGTTACTCATGCATATTTTGGAACTTCAAAGTGCGGGAAATTCAAATACCCCTGTTTTTTATTTTGTTGAATACCGCCCCCTGGTGAACAGATCTGACATTAATTTCCCTTTGAACTGATGTAGAAATTATAAACCTATCTATCCTATCAGTTTTTTATACAAATATATCATAGGGCCTGAGATATCGCCATATTTCGTTTTACGGGAAACGCCCCCTGGAGAGCTTACTATGTGTCACATAGCGCTAATTTTTTGTTTCCGAGGAGAGTTCAACCAGGGCTACCTTCAGATTAAATTTGAAGTCTCTAGCGATCACGGTTACAAAACGTCGGGCATAGTTTGACGGACGGGGTGACGGACTGACACGTGACGCCACTAAATACTTATTCTACTAGCTCTGCTGACCTTTGGTCAGCTGAGCTAAAAATCTCTGGTCCCGAAAACATTATCTGTGTATAGGTCGACCCCCTAACTTCAAGGACCAAAAATTGGTACCAAAAATTCGACCTATACGCGAGTATATACGGTATGTACCAAGTTTCAAGTCAATAGCCCAAGCAGATGAAACGCACCACCAAATGACTAAATTTTGAACTTTGACCTCTGTGACCTTGAAAAGTCGGTCAAATCAAAAACCCCTTACTTATGTCATGCATCCTCATTAGAAGCACAAATCTCAAAAATTTGGAGAGGATTCAGTCATTAGTTCATGAGTTATTGCACTTTTTGTGTTTTTGGTTTCCGCCACCTGGTGGCCAAGCTAAGGGTCAAATCGGACCGAAACTTGGGGTCAAAGGTCATCTGACAAAGGGGTATATATGTACCAAATTTCAGGCCAATAGCACCTGCGGTTACGAAACGTGCCACTTAAAGGCAAAATTTTGAACTTTGACCTCCATGACCTTGAAAAGTAGGTCAAATCAAAAACCCGTTATATATGTATTGTACCTTCATTAGATACACCTATGATAAAAATTTGGAGGTGATCCAGTCATTAGTTCAGGAGTTATTGCACTTTTTGTGTTTTTGGTTTCCGCCACCTGGTGGCCAAGCCAAGAATCGAATCGGACCGAAACTTGGTGTCATAAGTCATCTGACCTAGGGGTATATATGTACCAAGTTTCAGATCAATAGCTCCAGCGGTTACGAAACGTGCCCTGCTAACGGAGTACGACGACGACGACGCTGACGACGGACACTGACCGACGACAAGAGCTCACCCCAGGTGAGCTTAAAATGGAAAATAAAAAAAAAATCCCGACCGTCCAACCTTCGATTTTTGGAAATCGCCGATGACCAGAAACACACAATTTTTTTTCTAGGCCTAATGGAAAGAAACTACGAAGCAACACTGGCATGACTTGGAAGCATACTTTTTCTGGATCACAGCCAAGTAGGCCTACTATGTTGGGGAGCGCGGTGGCATAATGGTTAGGGCTGAGGACTCGTGATTGGAAGATCGCGGGTTCGATCCCCGGCCGTGCCACTCTGTAACTCTCAACTGGCCTGAAATGTCCATCGTGTGCGCTATATTGTGGCTGCCCTTTGGTTTCTACAGAAAGGTTTCTGAATCATAGGTTGGGGTAATAATGTGTGAAGCGCTTAGAGAGCGTAATACGCTATGAAGCGCTATATAAGAACTCGCCATTATTATTATTATACTAACTTCACATTGGAATGAAAAAAAATTGCTCTGAGAGAATGGTCAATGGGGAAACGTAATGATTCCCAGATTAGAGAATAATGATGTCGGGAGTTCCTGATCTGACAGATGGCTGACTGGCCATGTGAATTTTAATCTTTTTTCCACACGAGGGAAAAAGTTATATTACCGTATTTTTCGGACTATAAGGCGCAGCTTTTTTTCATGAAGAAGGGTCTAAAATTGGGGGTGCGCCTTAAAGGGTGGTGCGCCTTATCCGCAGATAGAGTCCGAAAATTTGATCAGGAAGTGTCACAACAAGCTAATTAGCTTGTCACAACAAGCTAATTAATCATACAACCAGGTCAGTTCGATGCATAATATTGCTGTGGTTCACCTGATGACGGTGTCTTATAGGGAGGTGCGTCTTATAGGGCAGTGCGTCTTATGTATGGATTTCGTCAAGGGTTTAGGGTGAAATTAGGGGGTGCGCCTTATAGTCAGGTGCGCCCTATAGTCGCGAAAATACGGTAGGTTTGTACGATCTGAATCTGAAATCAATTAGGGGCCTACAAATCCATAACCATGCGTAGGGAATGTATTTTTAAGCTTGGGGCGAATCC
>NMRB01002168.1:15551-32215 GCA_002633025.1 Notospermus geniculatus | reverse complement strand
GAATCTCTTGTCACATATGAATTAAAAAACTCTCGGCTTCTGTCTCGATTTCAATCAAACTACTAGTATGGGCACAGCCATGATGAATTGTAGGACTCAAGAGGTGCTGGCGTCACTCTGACAACCAACCACGTACCCCAACCATGCCAACGAACGACAAGAAACTAGGAACCCGGGCCACTGTCATGGTGGGCATGGAAATAATGCGTACTCCCGATTATGTTATGCTTTTTATGATTATGCTATATCCAGTAAGCCCCTAGCATGCCTAGACCTAGACCGAAAACTCCGGGTCTCCGAACATAACATCATAGTTATGGGTATTCGAAAACCCTGGATACTGGAGACTGGAGAGTGGACAATGGAGAGCGTCATCGTTCTCCGCCACCTGGATTCACATCGATACAGCACTGGCGACGAGCCTACGTTAAGAACAGGTTTTTCAAATAGCCTCAATCAGGACGCAATGCTCACTCTCAATTTGACAACTAATCCCCCTATGGCACAACTAGAAGCCCTATGCCTGTCTCTGATGAATCCCACATTAATCACTTCTTCATGACTCGTCCAACTTCTGGTCTGCCAAGCTCTGTCTGCAAAATATGCCAGAAAGCCACGGTTTTCCCATTGAAGCCCAATTTAACATCTCTACAAGGTGGCCTAAATTTTCCTCATTCCCTTATTTTTGAACAGTTGGTGTTGTATGAAGTGCATTTTAGTCTATGCAATGCCGTTTCCATACAGTTTGGTGTGAAAAAGTCTGGGCCACACTGCAGGCACCCTATTTCAATTTCAATTTAATTTTTCCAACAAGTAGAACATGCACCATTGGTGCGGAGAAGTTTTTTAACAAACAATACACAACACGGGCCAAAAAAAGACTATGATCAGCACAGCACTGCCTTCTGTATTCTGCAGTTATACCTGTTACTGAAATATCCTTGATGCGATGTTGATCCAGGTGGCGGAGAACAATGACGCTCTCCATTGTCCACTCTCCAGTCTCCAGTATCCAGGGTTTTCGAATACCCCATAGTTATGATTCTACCACCGGATTCAACCTATACAATTCCACACGGGACTAGTGTAAACGAAAATTTGCATATCAATTAGGCTAGTCAAACACGCCGCACTTTTATTATGAATATCTCGAAAACCTAGAGTGGAAATCGCTTTTAACACCAAATATTTGTAATGTTCATATTAAACAGTAGGTGACTGGGCCATTTTGATTGTAATCTGACCAGAACACATAGGTTTAATTTCTTTTTTTCGGCGCGATCTTGTATTGCGCCGAACTTGGCTGCCATAATGTTTTGATGACGTCACTTTCGGCGTTGGCCTCTCCTGTCATCGGAAATCGCCGAGTGTTTCCGATTGCTCAAACACGCCTTCTGCGCGTGCGCATTGGCGAAAGTTGATTCTTTTGGTGACGAAGAAACATCCGATAATTATATTAATTATGCAAATTAGTTCGACCTTTCGAACCATCAACTCCCATGTGACCTTTCGCTGCGGAAGTCAACAATTAAACCAATCTACAGTACGATGTACAGGGATATGGCGGCGTGTTTTTACTGCCCTTCAAATTTCGGATTTTAAAGACCTTAAAAGTGGTCAGATTTTTTGGTCAACGGTATGAATGTCATCTAGAATATTTTTACTGGAAGTTCACGACAGGATACTTTTTAAATGATGTCCTGCTCCCAGAGCTTCACAAGCAGTGAAAACATTCCGCCCTTCTCAGCGGTGCGGATTTCCCGTACAGAAAGGCATGGCCTGAATCACGACGTAGAATATCTGAAATATTCGAAGTCGTGAGTTTCGTGACTAGCCTAGACCTCATGCATACCGTATGATAGTACAATAGACTGTATCACTCCAATAGAGCGCAGCACCTGACGGTAACTTGCTAGGCCTACAGCGTCACGACGTCCCGTTCCCCATTCTGAACGCGGTGACGTCACTCGAAAAACCTCCATTTGTTTCAGCGATCATGACGTCGTCTCAAGTCAAGATGTCATGGAATGAGTACGGGACGTCGTGACGCTGTAGTTACCGTCAGGTGCTGCGCTCTTTTGGACTGATATCGTCTATTGATGACGATTCATGACTATGGGTCGACCGTCAAGACCGTGGAAGATTAGGACCGATGACAATCGATTGACAATCAAAGACGATTGATGATCAATCAATGATGATCGATGACGACCAATGATGGTTGATGACGATTCATCACGATCGATGACGGACAATCGATTGATGAATAGAATATGCCGATTGATGATGTTGGACTATTGATTGAAAACGATCGATGACGATTAAAGACAATAGATAAGAATCAATCAATGATGATCAATGACAATTGATCGATGATGATCAATCGATGGTGATCGATGACAATTGATGATGATTGAAGACGATCGATTGATGATCGAAGGTGATAGATGGCGATTGATGATGTTGGACTATTGATGATGATTGAAGACGATCGATTACAATCAACGACAATAGATAACGATCGATTGATGACGATCAACGACAATCGATCGATGACAATCGATCAGTGATGATAATCGATCGATATGACGGTTGATGGGTGATGGTCGATCAATGAAAGCCAACCGATGATGATCGATCAACTTGACAATCAATGATGATTGATGACAGTCGATGATGATCAATGACAATTGATCGATGACAGTCGATACCAATTGATCGATGATGATCAGTGACAATCGATCGATGATGATCAGTCGATGACAATCGATGATGATCGATGATGACTGATGACTGTCTCACTGACGATGAGTGATCGAAGTTGATGACCAATGACCATCGATGATGACTAATCACGCTCGATGGTTGATGACAATTGAAGTTTATCGAAGACGATCGATGATGATCGAAAGTGATCAATGACAATCGAAGACAACAGATGACAATCGTGATCGATTGAAGACAACAGTGATGATCGTTCGATGAGGATTGATCAATGAGGATCGATCGATGATGATCAATGACGTTTGATGACCACCGATGATTGATCGATGATGATGATCGTTGACGTTCGGTGACCATTGATGACGGTCGATTGACAATTGATGACAATTGGTACAAAATGGACTGATATGATATGTCACGCGAATCATGTCATGATGTTCATAACATATCACCTGATGTGCCATGCAAACTCAACAAGGTGTGTTGGCCAAGAGACTAAGCCTGCTATTGACGTCGTTGTGTGCCAAACATGCGGTGCATTTCACATGATGTGCACTGCGAATTTTGTTTAATATCATGTGACGTGATTTGTCAGATTAACTTGGATCTCAGCCTACTATTGTATTGCCACAATAGACTCTGTCACTCCAAAAGAGTGCAGCACCTGACGGGGCAGCGTCATGACCCTGATAGCAAGCATACGTCAGTAAGACGTCTTTACATGACGGCTAAGTCTCGTGGTCGGCCCTTTCTGCAACAAGCCTCCAGTTTCAAGCAACAGCCCTTTCGTTCCCAAGCCAACAGCCCCTTTCGCAACCAATCCAAACGTTTTGGCTCTCCCCAGGATGCCCACATCCCCGTTGGTTTCTGTGTCCGGCATCACAAAGGCCTTGGATGTTCCTTGTCGGCAGAAGCATGCAAGTATTCCCATCANATTCCCATCAGTGCCACAAATGTTCCAAAGGAACCCACCCCTCCTCTAGATGTTACTCCACCAGTTCCAACCCCTCCTCCGCGTCCTTCACTCCAGCTCCCAATCGCTCTAGCCCCTCCATCTTTGGAAAGCATCCCACTTCCTACCCCAGTAAAACCGGATCGCTTAAATAAGCTACTGCAAGGTTATGATGAAGGTCTGCGATCATATTTAGTCTGTGGTTTCACAAACGGTTTCAGTCTATTCGTAAAGACACTAACTAAAAAAACTGATAAAGAGATCAAAATATTAGCTAAAACAGCTGAATGTTATATTTCATTCCAATTCGGTTGTATAAGATTTTTAGATTCATATAGATTTTTACAAGGTAGTTTAGATAATTTTACGAAAGCGATGGTTGATGATGATTTTAAGATAACAAGATATTATTACCCAAATGAAGAAGATTTTAAATTTTTAAGGAAAAAAGGATCTGTTCCATATTCATTTTATAATTCTTTTGAAAGTTACAACGAAACAAATTNAGTCGAAACACAAAAACAGATGGTAAGCAGATGGTAAGCCCGAGGATCGAGTAAGAGAAGTTGATGAATCATGATGAAAATCATCATCGACAGCCAGATTCGTGGGAGCATGATAAATCGGAAACTTACGTGTTGGACAGTACCCTGGTGACCACGTGATATCATCTATAGCGATGTCGCCCCTGGCTGATTGTCCTGCCACTCCTTCAATGGTGAGCTAGAAGATGATATTTGGCGATGAATCAGTATCAGAAGTGTTGGATCTCCAGACGCTTAAACATGATGTCACATGATTTGCAGCCTATAAGCAGACGTCGGCGTCTTCAATATGAGGGTACACGACACACGTTAAGCCCCACTTAGGGACCTTGTCCAAATTAATCGCCGAAAAAACGCCCTAAAACCGCCGGAAAATCGCCGAGGAGAGAAGGCTATTTTCCGGCGGTTTGGGGGCGATTTAGTGCCAAATTGGCGGCGATAATAGGGAGTTTAAGAAATCAAACGATAAACGTAAACTTTACGACAAGATATTTTTTATACTACACATTCACTACATTTTATATTGCATTTTTGGTACAAAAAATAACATTCTCGGAAAGTTAACGTTTATCATTAGATTTCTTAAACTCCCTTTTGTGGCGGTTTTCCGACGGTTTTTGAGCGATATTTCGGCGATTTAGTGGCGAATTGGCAGCGATGTTGTGGCGAATGTCGGGCGGTTTTCTGGCGAGTTTGTAGCATCCAAGAGAAATGGCTTTAAAACAGCGTGTTCTTTGAGGAGTGGTGCAGTTTCCTTGAATCCCCCATTGTGCTACAGAATGAATGCATCATAGTCGGTGATCTAAATTTTCATTTGGACCAGTTCAATGATGCTGATACGTTGAAATTCACTACAGGGTGTATCAGAAAAAATTAGACTCTCAAAAAAATTATCATAAAATAAACATGGAGGGGAGTTTTGAATAACTGGCTATATCCCTTTGTAGAGGACATGACTCTGCATCGAATGATACCAGTATCGTTGTTTACACTTCACGTTTCAATGAGCAGCGACAGTTTGAAGTTTGAAAAATTGAAGTCCTTTGCGCACGGGAATGTGAGGGTTAAAATTGAATCTGTCACAGTGAATGAAAAGTTTAGACTGTGTCCTACCCACGTGCCAAAGTGTTTTTGAAATAATTAATTCCTTCACCCTCTAATCCCGAAACCAAAAAGTCTCATTTCTGAGTTGATCCTCACCAAGTGTGAAGAAACATAACTTTTTAATGTGGCCTGACCATACACTGTGCACTGGCCTGAGTTTTTGGCTTGTGGCCAGTGGTGCGGGTGAAAAATGGTCAGGCCACAGTAACAAATTTACGTTTCTTTACACTTGGTGAGGCTCAACTGAGAAATGAGACTTTTTGTTTCGGGATTAGAGGGTGAAAGGATTATTTATTTCAAAAACGCTCCGGCACATTAGTAAAACTCAGTCTAAGCTTTTTATTCACGTTGACAGATCCATTTTTAACCCTCACATTTCCGTGCGCAAAGGACTTCAATTTTTAGCTCACCTGGAGTGAGCTCTTGTCGTGGGTCTGCGTCCGTCGTCCGTCGTCGTCGTCCGTTAGCAGGGCACGTTTCGTAACCGCTGGAGCTATTGATCTGAAACTTGGTACATATATACCCCTAGGTCAGATGACCTATGACACCAAGTTTCGGTCCGATTCGTCTCTTAGCTTGGCCACCAGGTGGCGGAAACCAAAAACACAAAAAGTGCAATAACTCCTGAACTAATGACTGGATCACCTCCAAATTTTTAAACAGAGGTCAAAGTTCAAAATTTTGCTTTTAAGTGGCACGTTTCGTAACCGCAGGTGCTATTGGCCTGAAACTTGGTACATATATACCCCTAAGTCAGATGACCTATGACACCAAGTTTCGGTCCGAAACTTTGTTTCCCAGCAAAATAATTTTTTCAGGTTTAAAAAATTCCGCGGTGAACAGAAGTTACAGAGCATTTTCCAAAATGAATTTCGTTCGGTTTTCCAGTTAAGTCAGGGCTATTCCTTCCGTCTCAGTTAGATCTACCCAGCCTGCTGAATATTGTGAATAGGCCTATTCATGGCCTAGTCAACAATAGTTACTCCTGATGACACTCCATCGAGTAATCCAAGGCCAGGCGGTCTTTTGTGTGAGATGAGTGCCGGTGTCACCTTTCTTAATTCCTCCTGACAATTCCTTACCAATGAAGGCAGGAGAGCCTACGTAACCTCTTATGAAATTGACGCCATTTACTAACTTGGCCTACGATGAATGGGACTTATTATTTCGTGATCTTGGTCTTGGGACAATAAGGAAAGGTCGACTATACAGTGTGTATCAGAAAAAAGGAAACCGAGATTAATTTGTTTTAAAAATTTCTTGTACATGGCTAAATATTTTGGGAATTGGCAAGTACCATTTATTACCTAATGATGTCCTCTTTCTTATGACACCAAGAAATCCAATTTACTGTCACAGATGACTGAGCACGAAGCAGTTCAATCAACCATGTCAGAACTGGTCTTGCACCAGATAGATGTTTTGGTAATGAACAATAGTGAGCTTCTGCAAGCGCCCGGTTAGGCCCTACGACGACGTTTATCTATTGTGTGAGTGCACCCAAACAATAGATAAACGTAGTCGTATGGCCTAACCGGGCGCTTGCAGAAGCTCTCTCTTGTCTGCCCAGTGCACGGCTTTTGTCGGGCTTCCAAATTATGCAGGCTTCTCTGCATGTTACACATTTCACACTTCTTAAAAGTTGGAAAGGTCGCTCATTCTCTCAGACCAGCAAAATTCTGCTTACAACTGAGCAGGTTTGTTTCTGGTAGCAGAGTGGTCGAGCTGAAGTTTGTGTTCAAAGGAATGGGGGGCATGTCGAAGGACACTGGGATTAGGTTAAGACATGAATAAGCACCCAAACGTTAAACCAATGAGTAAAAATTTTGGTAAGGACATACTGGTCTTTCTTCTTTTTTCGGTATGAAAATTGTCGGAGTTAGGCTGCGGTGAATCTGGTGCAAGACCAGTTCTGACATATTTGATTGAAGTGCTTCGTGCTCAGTCATCTGTGACAGTTAATTAGATTTCTTGCTGTCATACGACAGAGGACATCCTCAGGTAACAAAATGGTACTTGCCAATTTCCAAAATATTTAGCCACGCCCAAGAAATTAACAAATTAATTTCGGTTTCCTTTTTTTCTGATACACACTGTAAAATAAGACTTGAACTGTTGACTGGTGTTTCGACTGAAACTTTCGAATAAATTCTTCATAATTACGACATGGAAGCTCCAATTGAAAATTTGAAAATTTATTCGTGTATAGAAACAGGAAAGCTTTAAAATGACGATTGAAAATCACACTTTTTTATAGAAATTTCGAACTTTTGTCAAAAATACAACTCATGCAAGTTCATGATATTTTTGGTCTCAAAATGTGTCTTGATGCCCTAAATAACTGCCGTGAAAAGCAAAGGTTGATCCGCTGAAGATTTTGGGAAATATTTAAGTTTATTAGCTGTGCATTTACTTTTGATTAAGGGTGTACATTGCGTTTCTGTGAAAATATATTCAAATAGCGAAACTATGGCAAAAGAAATCAAATAAGATTTATATGCAACATGTTTGCAATGATACCAAATGGAGTTTCTGAAACTCAGACGAGCGGTGTTTTATTTGTTGATGCTGAAGTTTTTGCCATTGTACCAGATATTTCAACAGGGCGCAAGCGCTAATGAAACCTGACCAACCTCATACTCAGGTTCCTACGGATCGAACAAAATCTATCAGGCTCTGTCACTTGGACACTCTCTCTTGATGCGTCTCGATTGAAGCCTGAGATTGAATACAGTGGCGCCACCAAATAGGCCGGTAGTCTATCATGTTCTGGAGGTACTTCGAAGGGCGTTTGCACTTCTGTAGACCACCATACTGCGGCCCTGTGGCTTTTGTTCATGCAGTTCAGCTTTAACCCTGAGTAAACTTTACCTAAATTCAATCGGATTGTACTCAAAACTTGACCTCCCCCAATGTTCTTTGTTTAATCTTCTATACTATTAAAAGAATAGACTTCCGCTCGAATGTCAACAACCGCTGTACCTGTGCTCATCAAACTTCACCAGGATGTCAACCATGGACCCACAGCTGAAACCTCCCTCTGCCGACAAAAAAACATTTTTGGAAAAGGTGCTTTTATGGGGAAATAATCTGCGAGTGCTGGGGAAACCTCGCCCATGACGTCACGGAATACCCAGTTCCCATGGTATCGCCAATCAGCGTCACAATCAGCCCGTCATCGACACGTATGACGTCAGTCATTCAGTGATGACGTCGTCATGTCCCAACGGTCTACGCTGAATGACTGACGTCATACGTGTCGATGATGGGCCGATTTGTGACGTAGAGGATGATGATTCGGACGACGCTGATTGGCGGTACCATGGGAACTGGGTATTCCGTGACGTCATGGGCGGGGATTCCCCAGCACTCGAAACAGTGACGAAATCATCGCCGCGGAAACTTGGGTTTATATGACGTCATGTTGTCACACGCCGTGCAACTGAATTCACTGGCCAGAATGTCATGATTCCTCGAATACCACGTCTTCCAAGTGACTAGGACCGTACGTACGAACGTTTTGCAGGGGGAACGCCATAAAATACCGGACCGTAGGCCTGGCCTAAGGCCTAGCAGTTATTTCGTGGCAACCCGCACATGCGCAGTAGCCATTTTCCATCTTTCGTTCACCACAAAAATGTATTTATAGAGATCAGTTCAAATTAGGTCGTCGTTTATGACGTCATGGCGATTTCATGGCAACCCGCACATGCGCAGTAGCCATTTGCCTTGACAACGCGGAGGCTGGTGTGTTTACATTGGTTTCAACGCAGGATTCCGGCAATCGGCAACATTTGTGGTGGTTGTCTTCAATTCGTACAGTGAACTGAAAACATTCCTCCCTGGCCAACATGCCGAAAAGAAAAGTCTTCAGACACAAACAACATACGAAAAGCGACGCAAACGAACAAAACGACCAACAACTCAACATCCTGCCCTGGGCAACATCGAAAATTACAGTGAACAAACTGGTAAAACGCTACCCCTCCCTCATGATATTGGAACTATGACACATTCGTGCTCTGCATGTCATGCATTACTCTGGAAAAATGAAACGCATTCTGGCCGAATTGGTCATAATGCTGTTTTTTCGTTATGCTGCAATCAGGGAAAAATCTCCCTACCTCCAATTACAGACCCCCCTGAACAACTGAAAGAACTATACATTTCAAATTCTTCTCAGGCCAAAGACTTCAGAACAAACATTCGCGCCTACAATTCAAGTCTGGCATTTACCTCACTGGGTGTCAATCAGCAGAACTCCCAAACAGAGGTCCATACACTTTCCGCATTCAGGGCAATATATACCACCGAATTGGACATCTACTACCAGAGGAAGGTCACAAACCCCAGTTCTCTCAGATTTACATATATATGACACGCAAGATGAAGCTGTCAATCGGACCGCATGGAACACATCACTCAGATTACCTACATTAGCAACCTTACAGTCAATCCTTCACAACTGCAACCCATTTGTCCACGCCTACAAGCATGCAGCAGAGACCATACAGAATAATCCTGAGCCGCTGAAATTTGTCTTGAGGGCTGATCCCACGACAGACCTGAGAAGATATAATACACCAACAGCCTCCGAAGTGTCTGCCATCATCCCAGCTTCATCAACGACCACATCCAATCGCGACGTCGTCCTATACACACGAGCCAGCGATGACCCATTAGGACATACTACAGTACCATACAACATATAGATGAAACACATGCCTCTTATGACCCCTTGCAGTACGTCCTGATTCTACCTTATGGTCAGCTTGGTTGGACCTACTCCATCAAATCGGTCACAGACAACAAAACCATCAGTTCCATGCACTTTTATGCTTTCCACGTGATGCATAGGCCACAATCTTTCAATGTCCTATTACGAGCAGGCAGACTGTTTCAGCAATACTTAGTCGACCAATACGCCAAGGTTGAACACCTGCGACTCAAGTATATAGAGCAGAATCAACGTGACCTCAGGGCTGAGTTATACCAAGGATTACAAGATGCAGTCAATAATGGTGACACGGACGGCTCCACTTTAGGCAGACGAATCATTCTGCCCTCATCCTTCATAGGCAGTCCTCGAAACATGCACCAATTGTACCAGGACTCCATGGCAATCGTGCGCAGATATTCAAAACCGGATCTATTTATAACATTCACCAGTAATCCAAAATGGCCAGAAATCACATCTGCCTTGCTACCTAACCAAAGTCCATCTGACAGACCAGACTTAGTTGCAAGAGTCTTCCACCAAAAGAAGAATGCACTAATACAAGACATCGTACAACAGGAAATCTTCGGCAAAGTCCTCGCCTACGTAGCCGTCATAGAATTCCAGAAACGTGGTCTACCTCACATGCACCTACTCCTAATCCTGCATCCACAAGATAAACCACGCTCACCAGATGACTACGATCACTTCGTCTCCGCGGAAATGCCACACCCATCCCAGAAGGTATTGCATGATGTTATCACCCAAAACATGATACATGGCCCATGCGGAGCTGCAAACCCGCAATCACCCTGCATGGACCACGGCATATGTACCAAAAACTATCCTAAATCCTTCAATGACATCACTCAACAATCCCACGATGGCTATCCTATCTATAGAAGAAGGGACAATGGAGTCCAAACTGAACGAAATGGTGTCATAGTTGACAATCGCTGGGTTGTGCCGTACAACCCATTCCTCTGTGCAAAGTACAAAGCCCACATCAATGTCGAAATATGCTCCACAGTGACAGCAGTCAAGTACCTATATAAGTACGTATACAAGGGACAAGATCGAATCATGTCCTCAATTCAGACAACTGATGATCACAGTCCCGTGAACGAAATTCACCGCTTCACAGATGCAAGATATATCTCCCCGGGCGAAGCTTCATGCGACTGTTTCATTTTGAACTAAACAGCCGTTCACCAGCCATTCAGCGCCTTGACGTACACCTTCCTAATCAGCAATCAATTGTCTTCACTCCTGGAAATGCCGAAGCAGCCCTAAAACGAGCACAGGACACCACTCTTACAGCGTGGTTCAAGGCAAACCAAACCCATCCGGAGGCACGTTCAATCCCATACCATGAATTTCCTGAACACTTCACCTGGAACCAGACAAGCAGAAAGTGGACACCCCGGAAACGCAAATTTGCTATAGGTCGGATGTACACTGCTTCCCCAGCTGAAGGCGAACGCTATTTCCTCCGTCTTCTCCTCCACCACATCCCAGGCTGCACATCCTATGAGGACCTGCGCAAATTACCTAATGGAAACATAGCTCCAACATTCAAGATGGCGGCAGTCTTGCACGGATACCTGGAGGATGACACCGAATGGCATACCTGCCTACAAGAATCTGCTCTATCACAACTACCAAGTCAAATGCGCACCCTTTTTGGAATTATCCTGATTTTCTGCCAGCCTGCTGAGCCTGCCACTCTGTTCCACTCCTTCAAAAGCCCCATGTCGGAGGACATTCGCCACTCAACACCCCAGCTGACGAATACTCAACATGCTCAAGTCGAACAACAAATCCTTCACCACATCAACAACTACCTCCAACGCCACAACAAGACGTTGTCCGACTTCCCAGACATGCCACAGTTATCCAACGTCCTCCATCAGCAACCACCACCTGACATCGATACTTTCAAACCCTTACAAGAACGTGAAAAAGCTGATGCAAATTGTACCCTCCTGAACGACCACCAGACAAAAATCTACACAGCTGTCATGGATGCTGTCACGTCCCAGAAACCCGCCTTCTTTTTCCTGGATGGACCCGGAGGCACAGGCAAGACATTCACATACAACACAATACTACATCGACTACGATCTATGAACCTAACACCAAAAGTCGTCGCCTCCTCAGGAATAGCTTCAGAACTGCTAGATGGAGGCCGAACAGCGCACTCTAAGTTCAAGATACCCATTCCCATTCAACCAAACAGCACATGCAAGATACCGAAAACATCTACTTTAGCTGATGAAATCAGAAACGCACCAATCATCATTTGGGATGAAGCCCCTATGATGCACCGCCATGTCTTTGAGGCTGTCCACAGAACCTTCTGCGACATCATGAGTGTAGATGACACTGTTCCATTCGGAGGCAAATCAGTGCTCCTAGGAGGTGATTTCCGTCAAGTGCTGCCTGTTGTTCGACATGGTAGGGAAGCCGATATCATAGCAAGCAATTTAAAGAACTCATTCCTCTGGCAACATGTACAAATTCACCACCTAACGGTCAACATGCGCACCAAACAAGACCACCAGCAAGAACAAGATGCCAATGACGTCCAGAAACTTCTCCTTTCCATTGCAGATGGCACAAGAATAGCCTACCCTCAAATTGGACCATGCATGATTCAAGTACCACAAGACATTAACATACACCCTACTCAAGGAGGCCTCAAAATGCTTATCAACGCTGTCTTCCCCGACCCCAAGAATATTGACTATACAAGAGCGATTCTCTGTCCTACGAATGAAGACGTTGACGTCATCAACAACACAATCATCGACACAACAGATCCAGATACAGTAACATACCTCAGTGCCGATTCGCTAACTGATTCCTCCCAGAACTTCCTCTACCCAGTTGAGTTTCTCAACACCTTAACTCCAGCAGGACTGCCACCACATAAACTGGCACTACAAACAAACAGCCCTGTCATTCTACTTAGAAATTTAGATCCAAAGAATGGACTTCTCAATGGCACACGCCTTCGAATCGTCAAAATGGCACAACGCGTCATCGAAGCACAGATCATGACAGGGAAAAAGACTGGCAACTACGTCTTCATACCAAGAATAGGTCTCATTCCTTCTGATTCTGGACTACCCTTTGAATTCAAACGCAGGCAATTCCCCATACGGCCAGCTTATGCAATGACAATCAATAAAAGCCAAGGCCAAACACTTAGCTTCGTAGGAATCAACCTCATCCGCCCAGTCTTCTCCCATGGCCAACTATACGTGGCAATGTCCAGGGCCCGTATGCATAAAACATCTTAAGTGTAAAATTTCCCTTAAACTATTGTTCCAAACAAAAGATAAGGGAAATCTTACACTTAAGATGTTTTATGCATACGGCCCCTGGACCACTGCCTTGAAAAACATTCGCATATTAACAGAGACAACAGATGATGACGGACATTTCTACACCATAAACATTGTCTAGGCCTACAGCTCTCTACGATTATAAAATAAATAAAAGCAACTTCCACACATAAAACTACTACCATCTACTTCCCATACGCCCAGAAGTGAGCCCGCTCCCAAAATATTGCCCCACAAAATCGCCACCACCCTCTGACCACATCCACCCTCTCTGTGCTCACCACGGGTATCGTGCTAGTAAGCTTTTAATAAGTGCAAAGTGTCAATACTACACTAACAAAGTTGAATCATGTGGCCGTGACAAAAAGCTCTTTTTAATTTGACAAGTCAGTTCATGGGTAAAAAAGGACAGGTTATTTGTGACCCTCCGCTACAAAACCAGTGTTATGCCCGTTGTACACGATACAATTTTTTAGTAATAAAATTTCTGTACTAAAAAATTGGATCGTGTACACCGGGAAATTGGATGAAATTTTTTATTACAAAAAATATTACCATAATAGGACCTGTCCTATTTTTTTTAGTACTAAATGAAATATTTGGACTGAAATCGAACGTGTACATCGGGGCAATATTTTTTTAGTACAATTAACCCCTTGTGGGTCAAACAATGTTTATGCTTCGTTCGCGGATATTGGTATTTTTTCGGCATTTTGTGGGTAGGAGAGTTAAATCTATCCATGCAGGCCTGTCGTAGATTGATTTTGAATTGTATTATGTAGCTGTTGCCTAAATTAGCAACCGCAATGAAGTAATCCTTGTACCGGTAGCCTGTACCATGACGTACAGTTCGGCCAGGTGGAAATTCAGGAAGGTTGTGCTTGGTAAGATAGCGATTTTAGCCGCTGCACAGGGAACCATTGTGGACAGTAACCTTGGCTGGACGGGTGGCATTTTCGAAAATGCTGTAAAATTTATTACCGTGTACAACGGAGCCCATAGCAGAAAAATTGTACGAAAAGTTATTACTAAAAGTTAGTAATAAAAAATTGNCAAGTTTCAGATCAATAGCTCCAGCGGTTACGAAACGTGCCCTTTTAACGGAACACGACGACGACGGACGACGGCATTGTCACGACAGGTAGCGCTCGTACCTCGCACTGACCTGTCACCGCACGCGCAACGCGTCATGGGAAATTTTGGGACTTCTTGTTGCATTTTCAAGATGGCGGGCAATTCCGCGCTTCAAGTTCAAAAATTGCAGAATCTCGTCAAATAGGCCTACCTAGGATGTCTCCGTGTGTGGGTATCACATTATCCGTCATGATTAGGACATACATAGGCCTATATTGTGTGAGATATGCTGTACATGTCATGTTAGCCACTGGCAGCTGGTTGGTGCGTCGTCACATACGTTTACACTACGTTACAGCACAGTGACAGTTAGCTGCCGAGGTGAAATCCCAAATAGCATAATTTTCTTCTCAACAATGTCATGTCTGTGACAATTTCTCATCAGAAATGACAAATCCGTCAATTATTGACAAAGTCTGCAAGAAATAAGCCTGATATCGCTATTTTCCTAGGGTTTACTTTCGTGGCGCAGTAGATCACGTGATCACCCATTTCTGGTTGTAATTCGGCCTGCGTATTTAGAAATACGCCGAATTCGGCGTGATGCGGCTCGTGCGGACACAGGTTGGTGCTTGCATACCGCCGCCTAGCGCCGACCTGTGAAACACAATGCGGACGACGGACGCTGCACCATTGTAATAGCTCACCCCAGTGAGCTAAAAATACCCGTGTTTTTCCAGACACGTGTCAACCCGTGTGTGCGAAAAGCCCGGCGAGAAGTCACACCACTACATTGTAGTTAAGTAGCCCGGCGACAGTTGCGCTGCATGCACGGACTCTTCGGTCATTTCTCTATTGGCCCACATTGTTGGAGGCGCGAAAACGACGTCAATTAATGGCTGCGCCATCTGTAGCCGTGCTAAAGAACTAATGAGACACGGGGATTTCGAAACGCACGGCGAGATTGCCGTGTTCCAGAAACCCGTGTTTTTCAGACACGGGTTTCTTGAAGCCCGGCAATTCATAGGTGTGACCGCAAAAAACCCGGGGATTTTATGTAGTGTAACCACGGCTTATCTTTATCTCCTGGCCCCGTATTCATAAAGCTACTTAAGTCTAAGTATGATACTTATCTTTTGTGTTGAACAAAGGATAAGTGTCATACTTAGACTTAAGCAGTTTTATGAATACGGGGCCTGGTGTCATGCCAGTACGTTAAGGCTCATGTTCCACTCGACTTTACACTGGTTTTGTGGCGGAGGGTCACATTTTGCCTTCGTGTCGCTCTACAAGTGAACTAGCAGAGAATTTCAACAACTTCTTTTCTAGTAAAATTGAGCGCATTCGTGACGCTCTTGTGGCTTGAACGGAAGGGGTGTCAGGTCATGTTTCAGGTCCTATTGATAATGATCTAGCATTCTCAGGTACACCCCTTTTTCAGTTTAGGCCTTGTACACAGGAAGAGGTTAAGCAAATAGTACTGAAATCGAACAAATCCAGAGGTATTGGGGTGGTTGGGTGTATCGGTGTGGTGTTTTTGGGGGGTATTTTAGTCTCTGTATGGCCGCCTCCCAGCTTTAGAGCTATGCTCTAAAGCTGGGAGGGGCGTATGGCTCTAGGGTTTTGAGTTTTAGAGGGTGGATTTGTTGTTGTGGAAAGACTGAGGAAGGGGTGTTGGGATTGTCTCTGAGAGTTCCGAACAATTAATAAACGAATTTGAATTTGAAATTGTTTCACCAGCACAGCTGACGGGCAATCAATGTGTTCCCGATAAAAGTCAAATAGGCCTAATTTCACTGAGAGTGATTGAAAAAAATTGTCATTGCTATGATTCAGAAGCCGAATGTCTGGGCTTCACTCGGTAGTTCACATTTCTAGAAAAGAATGCGTATTTCGTGGATGAGAATGATGCAAAAAAGCCGACGAACATGACAAACCTGAAAATCATGAAAACACATCCATCAGAATGTTGAGGGTGAGCGGATGCGCTCTTGAAAAATAGTTCCTCTGACAAATGTTTCTCACAGCAGTTCCCGAAAATGATACATCACGAAAAAGAGACCTACAGCGATGACATAACACAAACAGTTGCTTTTTATTGGTAAAACAGTCCTCTGAAACAGAAATGAAATGGTCCATGGACCATGTGCTCACTCGTTGACATAGTGTAATGACAGAGAGAGGATGAGCGAACATCT
>NMRB01002168.1:0-10421 GCA_002633025.1 Notospermus geniculatus | reverse complement strand
CATGCCCCCCCCCCACACACACACTGAACGGGTATTGCCTAGTACATAAAAATGCCGTTTCTAATTACATAACCAGTTAAAAACTACAAAAAAACATGTTTTTTTCGAATAAGAGGCACCGTGTTTCTATCTGTTTGTAATACATTTATTGGGTGTAAATCCAACCGTTCAAAGGTTAGTTGTACATCCGGTCTCATTCTCCTGTAGAAAGTTCAGTTGTTGGGGCCAACGATAAAGTTTAAAAAGCGGGTAAAAAATTTCCCCAAGTGGTATTGATGGGGATTTTTACTATGTGATAGAAGAGTCTTTAACAGACATAGTGACACATGTTTCATGTATGTCTTATTTTTTTCCGAGCTTAACCCTCCTCCTATCAGTCTATAATGAGCACACCAAAATGCCCAAGGGGAAGCTGCCTGTAGGGCCAATTTAATGTGTGCTGCCTGTGGCTCTCCGTCTTACAGGGAAAACAAGTCCTGATGAATATTCTATGTAATACAATGAACACTCTTTGACAAATTAAGTTTATCACCACCTGACACCTTGAATATTTCGAATACTAGTGGGCCAATTTTAACATGGTTTGTTCCACATGAAAGTATATCGTATTGGTCATATTTTTGCATCAAAATCTCCGATACCTGGTTCATGGTGAAATTGATATATCAAAAGTTGAGATTTTGTCTGTCACACTTTTGTTTCTTGAATAACTTGTCTCCGAGGCCAGGTAGAGCACCACTAACGAGTTCCTTCCCTATGTAAATGCCCCTTAGCAAGATACTGGCATCAGCAAATTTATTCTCCAGGGTCAGCATCATAATGATATTCATACATCAAATTTGATATTTTGACATACTGGGAGATCTGCCACATCAGTAAGCGACTTGAAACTGATATCACAACATCATACATGTCATAGCTCATCCAAGGATGTTATTGCAACTGAAATTTTCAGTTTGCGCCTACTCGGTCGCATGATATTTGCTGATATCATAGCAAGATTTGATATTTAAATTTGATAACATGAGGTAAGTCAGAACCTGGTGATGGTGGAAGCCTAAAACCTTCACCTACACCTAGGTTATCAAGGATGAGTTTTCAGATTACGCAATGACCTTGAAGGTCAGAGGTCAAGGTCAAGGTCAAACAGTTCTAAAGTGCAAATCTGCTCGGAGTTTCAGGAGAAAACTAATTAGAAGACTGAGAATTAACCATCCCCTATAGCTTTAATCAGGAATCCTGTTCCACTTACGCAACACTTCTCAAGGTCAGAGGTCAAGGTCACAGTTAACTAGCTCTACAGTAGTAAACTTCTCAGCGGAAACCGTCCTTGTTTTGTAACAAAAATGTGTTTTTTCCTGTCCATCGTCGTAAATACGAAATTGTGGCCCAGAACTCTTAGTTTTCTCGCAGAAGTTTGCTTACAATGGACAATTCACAAGTATGTTTTCTAACAGTTTACGCTGAGACCCATCAACACAAACAATACTAGTTGATTTGCCCACAGAGAGCAAGCCCGCGCGCAAAAACTCCCGTGGAGAGGCATATTTTGATGACACCGAGTAGAATCTCTGCGTTGGACCGAGGTCAGGAGTAAAGGCGCTGCTCCACTTGACGATTTTCTCGCAGAAGTTGGCTCACGATAGGCAATTCACCATTGTTTGTGTCCCGTCGGCTTACGCTGCGGCCGGGACCAATGACACAAACAACTGCTCGCAGTTGAGTTGTCCATTGAGAGCCAACTTCTGCGAAATTTCATGAGTGCATTACCAATTTAAACTCTCTTTGTGTGTATAGCCATAATGCCATTGGCTGAACGCTTTTCAGAAGTTGCACCAAAACTTGTTCACACTGGCGGCGCGGTGCGATGTGGTGCGATGCGTTGAAAAAATCGCCAAGCTGTGTCAGTTTTGACACAGTGCGGTCCGGCGCGACGCGGTTGCGTGGGGTGGTCATGATTAACGGAAGTGACATCAATCATGTCATTCAAATTGTTTCAAATATACCGGTATCCTCCATCCTGAGAATATCAGGCGTTCTTACTGCTCGCTCCCTTCGTCGCCGCAAACAAACCCCTGAGGACATCCGCCTGATTTGCTGGGGTATTTGGCGCACAAGAAAATGCGCCCAATCAGCGAAAGCCATTTCTGAGTCACCTTAAGATGACAGGCATTACACGTAGATTGTATCGTAGTGTCACGCACAACACAGTGCTGAATGTATATCATTCTCAGGCCACACGTCGCCAAACAGATACGCCGCTGGAGTTATTTCATGTTGACCTGCTGGGTCAGCTTTGTTCAAACCTGCGCAGTTCATGTGTATCAATCACCGGCCTACTTGGGATGAGATGGTGCGGATGAACATTTGCTGGAATGGCTTTGATACTCCACGGATTCCGGCGAATGTCGGCAGGGGTTTGTGTGAGCGAATGAAGAGGAGCGAGGTAAAAACCCCTGCTGTGGGAGGATGGTATCCTTACGCGGCAGGCGATTCGACGCGGAAATATACTGCAGGAGCGATGGTGGGAGGGGGAAATCGCTCTTTGCCCCCTACCGTTTCTTACCGCAGAGCGTCGCACTGCAAGTGTAAACAACTATAAGTTTAACAGTAGAAAGAATCAGGCGCGAAAAATTTCGCCTCGCACCGCGCCTGCAGTGTGAACAAGCCTTTAGATATCTTGAAGGAATACGCCAATGGCTACAAGATTACTGTGAGCGAATGCTGGAAAGGATTCACCACCAGCTGTATGCATGTGTCCATATTCATAAACATACTTACGTCAAAGTGCGATACTTATCTTTTGTGTTGAACAAAGGATACATGTACAGTCATGGACATTAGTTTATCTACACCTGATACTTTGAATATTTCAAATACTACTGGGCCAATTTAAACACGGTTTGTTCCACATGAAAATATATCTTGTTGGTCATATTTCTGCATCAAAATTTTGGAAATTTGAAAATATCGTATTTACGTAATAGCTCATTAGAAAAAAAAAACACTAAAAATCAAACTTTGTATTATGTAATATTTTTGTGATTTTTGTTGCAGATTTGATACAATGGAACTTTCTAAGGATTTTGGGCTGTGTTTCATCAGAATATGTTGAGTGGTTGCTGAGATATTTGAGATTATCAAAATTTTGATAATTTGCGATTTTCGTGTTTTGTAGGAAATTTTTGATGCCATAAGATAAAGCTAACCTCAGAATATGTATTTACAAAATTTTGGAACTTTTTGCCTTAACTAGGCAGAAATATTGCGTATTTTTCAAAGTATCAAAATGTTGATATTTTGAAAAACATACTTAACTTCGAACCAGTTTGGGTTAAACGTTCCAAAACTTCATACTTCTTGGTTTTTAGGTGTGCTCTGTCTACTGATATCAAAATTTTGTGAAAAATTGAAAAATCTCAAATTATCGAAATTTTGATAATCTCAAATATCTCAGCAACCACTCAACAGATTTTGATGAAACAAAGTCCATGATCCTTAGAAGGTTCCACTCTATCAAAACTGCAACAAAAGTCACAAAAAAATTACATAATAAAAATGTTGATTTTTAGGACTTTTTCTGATGAGCTATTACGTAATTACGATAATTACAAATGTCCAAAATTTTGATGCAGAAATATGATCAACAAGATGAACTTTCATATGGAACAAACCGTTTTAAAGATTGGCCCAGAAGTATTTGAAATATTCAAAGTATCAGGTGGTAAACTAATGTCCATGACTGTACGTGCCACACTTAGACTAAAGTAGTTTTATGAATATGGGCCCCGGTCACCCCGCCCTTCGCTGAACTGACTGGCCAATTAGTGTTAGTACTATGAACTGTATGCCTCCGTACACGCAACAATTTGCTTTGATCTTACGACCACTGCTGAGCCACTGACCTGAGTGAGATGTCGGTGCCTTTTGAGAATCAGCAGTGTGCCCCTTTTCCAAGATGGCTACCATCGTTCCCGTCATTTACGTCATAAACACCTTGAGCAATCGTCCTGCCATTTTCTGAGTACACGGTTGATTTGACGAAAGGTCCTTCAAAATGTCAGTGTCATCTCTTATCAACGATGCTCCCGTTCATTATCTCACAAATAAATGTATCGACTGGGCAATGGGGCTGAAATATAGGGCCGTATTCAAAAAGGGTGTTTAACACTAAGACGCGTGTAACTTCGTCCAATGCATGGTGGAAGTGAAGTTACACGCGTCTAAGTCTTAATCGCGCGATGATCGCCCTTTTTGAATACGGCCCATAATGTTTTACGGTAAATATTGCAACTACGTCATGTACACGTACAGAAATATACAGTAAGTCCGAGTTTTATTGGTATAGGACCCAAGTTGACAGCAAACTCCGTGGCCCACAATGGGAGGCACTAGGAAGCGTTCCAGTGTGTAGTTCACAGGTTGGAATTTAAGCCTATTCAGTATCAAACCAGATTGATCATCTCCCTGGGGTTATACGATCCATGTTGTTAGTTTCTCTTTGAGCACATGGTCAGTTTCTTTTTTGATTGTTTCCATGATTTAGCAGGAAGAGGTAGTCGGCCTAGTGTATAAGCTTGTGGGCAGAATTCGTCAGGCTGCAGGGAAGTAATGACAGATGCAAAGATGAGTATCTGTTGAATCTTTAAAGTTAAAGTTAAAGATTTTTTTTTTAAATATTTTTACTAATTTTCTCAAGTGTTAATGGCATGGATCCCCATGATTTAACAAAGGCCATGTGAAGCGCGGCTGGAAAGACTGGAAACACGCAAATACACAAGATGAAGACACCTGTCCTAAAATACCCCTTGCATCAGGGACGCAGATAGCGGGGGGGGGGGGGCGGGGCGGGGGCGGGGGCGGGACAGAGCAAAAAGGGACAAAACAAATTTTTCCTCTGAAAGGTCCATTGCCCCTCTTCACGTCAAGTAATCGTGGTGTCAGATGTGGGGAAAATGCATTTGAGACTGCGCTTTTTTTGGCCACCTTGTATAGTAGTCCATGCGGTAACGAGCACTTCAAATGCCCCATTATGTACCCCTTTTGTGTACTATAATGAAGTGGGCTACCTTGGGAAAGACCAATAAAACTCGGACTAGCTGTATATCTGTAAATAAAATTTCGCATGCATTTAATATCTCCTAAAGGCTTAAGGCGGGGGACTACCTATAGCTGAGCTCATTCCCTAGTGGCAATGCACGGAACTGGCCTTTTGCGACCAGTCATTCACATTCAGATTAAATCCGATCACCCTGATATACTCTGTTCGAAAACCAATATTCAGTGTACGTGCGGACCCTAAATCTTTTGTGTCCACTGCGGGTATTGTTCAGCTCTGTCACTGGTGCTTTGGTCACAAATGGCCGAACAGAGTTTACTGAAAGAGCGCGAACTGTGCAAATCTACATAACAAAGAAGCAACTTGCCAGCGGTATGGAAATTTTCAAATTTCCCAAACAAGTTTTCTCTTTTTTGGACACATATATTTGAAAAATTTCTTTTGGATGTTATTGCCATATGTGCATTCTAGGGCAACACGATCGCCTTTTTTGGATAGTTGGTCGGGAATATGAAATATTTCAAAAACTGTAAGTCGAGCTTTTTTTGGCATTAAATAGTTTATACCAATTAAATGGAAAGTACTTTCGTAAAAAACGGATCGTTAGGCCCTGCAGGCATCAGGCCTGTATGTTACAGACTATGTGGGAAACTGATGTGCCGCATCCCAAGTCTGCAAAATTGTTTGCGAACTCAAATTTTGACAACTTGTTATAACTTAATTAACTCAATCGTAATTGGTCAAAATAAACAATTCGTTCACAGAACGGGAGCATAAAGGTTGTAGCCAAAACATTTTGTTGACGTCAATTAGTTACTTTTTGACATGAATATGTCAGGACGCTTGTTTTCAAAGAGCGTCAATAAAGTCGGCATAGGTAGCCCCCCGCCTTAATATAGGGGAACATTGAATCTTTCACCATCCGTGTGATTCTACACATATTATCCGTGTATTCTCTAAGCTATTGACAGAAATGTCACACCGGCCTCGTCACTTTCACTCTCCCAAAATACGTAACACGACGGAGTTCTTTTACAAATCGCAGTTCGAGTTTACCACCAAAATGTCAAGAAGTATACATTTTGTCGGCCTTTTCAGTGAACAAATGAGCGAGCAGAAAGATACCGCCAAAAACGAAAAACCGATATGAGTTTGGCGTGTCCAATTTGACGAAGACGTTGCGGAGAAATCTGACGAAACACCGGCGCACTCATGATGTGGAGTGGAGAGTAGTTTGTCTACTATAACCGGTGTGACGTTTTTGAATGTTTCCCATCTATGAGTGTTCCCCTACTATCGTCGAACGGAGTAAGCTGCGACTTGACAGCAGGGGACACATAAAACGTGTTGATCGAACTATCAGCCGCTTCCCAAACGCTGACATAGGGGAAAACTGACAGATGTCACAGCGGTCGTTTTGCCTGCCTGAGATGCAAGGTGCTTATAATAATGAATTGCAGTGACATTCTGGACGCTGAACTTTTCCAATATTATTCTTCTTTAATATATTTTTCTTATAGTGAGGATACTTATTTCATCTCCCCACAAAGTTTCAGGCTAATACACATCATCCGTGCCAAACCTGCACATTGTTATCGTTTTGATAGTGAATGGTCGTCGATCAATCAGAAGACAACACAATCGATTTGTTCAAAAATGAATAAAAGTGCTTCATCAAGAGAGAAAAAAATCTCTGAAGGAATCTCTTACAGAAAAGCGGTTGCACAGACCTTTAGTGAATCGCTGTGGTACTGTACCATACGTTTGAGACAGGTTTGGGTAATTCTACACTCGTCCCCAGTGGGCCATGTAGATTTTAAGGAATCCTAAAAACAAGGAGTACCAAGGAATCTTAAGGAATTCCTCGTAAACATAATGACGGATGTGAAAAAAATATACTAGTACTCGAAAATAACCTTAATTATAAATCAACGATTTTTTTGTTCAATCATTTCAAAAGAGGCGCCGTGGTGAATAGCATTTTGGCCTGCAGCCATTTTGGTTCCCGAAGCTACCGCTAGAGAGTGCTGTCAGATGGTAGCTTCGGTAACGGCCGGCCATCTTGGCAGGCAGAAAACTGCCGGTGCTAGGTCATTGCCAGTAACGTTGGATCACGTGATTATGACAAGTCTTTGATTTTTGAGTTACTGTCGATGTTTTCGACATTGGCGGGGCCTGCCAGTGCCACAGACACAGATTAGAAGACATGTGTGATCATTTGCACCCCGTTAAATTAAAGTATTGAGGAACACGCTGGCATAACAGCTTCCATGTTGTTATGACAGTTGCATACATTTGCCGAGGTCAAGGTCACTCAGCAAGGGGATTCCCGGGCTCATTCTAAAAATAATCTACAAAATGGCCGGCCGTTACCGAAGCTACCATTTGACAGCACTCTCTAGCGGTAGCTTCGGGAACCAAAATAGCCTGCAGCCTATTTTTTTATTTATTGGTTAAACCATGAACAGGTAACTTCCACACCGACCGCCAGGGCTCTTCTCCCCTGCTGGCGGAATCAAGAACCAATACTAGTGTCCTGTCCAACCCACACGTAGTCAGTGTACCAACAAGTCCAGGTAGTGAGCTAAAAGTGTCCTTTTCATCACTTGAGAAGTTCGACGCGCTGTGATGCCATCAGTAACCCTTTATCATGTAAGGTACCGTCCTTGAACTCATTTTTAGCTCACCTCTGTGAGGTGAGCTTCTCCCATGGTGTGTCGTCCGCCGTCCGTCGTCGTCGTTAACAGGGCTGGCACCTTTCTAAACCGCTTGGGTTACAAACTTGAAATTTGGTGTACAGGTACCCTATGATAAAACTATCTCTGGACCGAAACTTGGCGCCGCTGCTTGTACACTCTGGCCTGTAGGGGGCGCTTTGTGAAAACCTTCTTTCGGCCATATCTCATGATCGGAAGATCGTGGGTTCGATCCCCGGCCGTGCCACTCTGTAACTCTCAACTGGCCTGAAATGTCCATCGTGTGCGCTATATTGTTAGGCTGGGGTAATAATGTGTGAAGCGCTTAGAGAGCGTAATACGCTATGAAGCGCTATATAAGAACTCGCCATTATTATTATTATTATTATATCTCCTGAACGCTGTTAGCTAGAACCACGAAACTTTTATGGTGTGCTCCTCTGATGAGACTACATCACATAAATCCCGGGTTTTTGATTTGACCTACTTTTCAAGGTCACAGAGGTCAAAGTTCAAAAATCACTGTTTGGTGGCACATTTCATGGCTATTTGACATAGAGTGTTGTGATTTGATGTGAAGATATAATCTAGGCACCCTGCACAAGTGCACCAAATTTCAACCCGATCGGACTTGAAATATGGCCGCCAGGAAGCCATCTTGAAAAATGGACTTTGACCCACATTTTATAAATAGGAGTAGGTAGGATGTTTTAACCTTGTCAAAATATGTATCTAGGTAGCATATAAATATATAGTAAATTTCAGTCAGATTTGACGTCAAATATGGCCGCCAGGGAGCCATCTTGAAAAATGGACTTCGACCAACACCTCATAAATAGTGGTCGCTAGGATGCTTTAACCGTGCCTAAGTATGTGTCTTGGTACCGTCTACTTATATGCCAAATTTCGATTTGATTGGACTTCAACATGGCTGCCAGGCAGCCATCTTGTAAAACTGACTTTGGCCATATCTCCTCAGTAGTAAATGTTACGATGTTTCAATGTTGTCTGAATATCTATGCAAGTATCCTGTACATTCCTGCTAAAATTTCAGTCCCAAGAAACGTCATGTGTGGCCACCAGGTGGCCATCTTGAAAAATAGAATTTTTGACATCTGTGACCTAGACAGGAAAGTACATGTAGTTTGTTCACAAATACCACTTGTATTCAGAAATTGTACTCCTTCGGGGTGCCATCACCTGAGTTGATGTCATTGACTGATAATACTGATCAGATCATAAAAATACTTCTTGATGTGTTCAGCTTTATCTTATCTGTACTGATCCTTCAACATTCACCATGAGAACCACACTTTCACACTTAACCACGGCGACTTATCACAGAGGTGAGCACGATGGCCCTGGCCATTTTTTATGTGTAGCCATAGCGTCCATGCCGAATCGATGACTTAGATCATTCAAATTGTTGTCGAGATCCTTCGAACATTGTTGTCGAGTCGAGCATGATATGCAGTGTGTAGGCCTACCCTTGGAGCTCTCTCTCCATGCACTTGGCTCTCTGTTGTAAGTGCAGTATGCGTAAGGCCTAAGTTAGTTCATCAAAAATACAAAACCATTTGCTGTTTCTGGTACCGGTAAAATTAGGCCTAGTGGTATCGCAGCGTCGGACCTGCTCACTCCGCATGCAGTGCCTCAGCCGTGAGATGTTAGGCGAGGCCTCCTTCGTGAGTTCTCTGTTGGTCTGCACACTATATTCCTTCAGATTCCTTGTTTTCTAGGATTCCTTTATGGCCTCCCCATGTCCAGTTGGTACAGACCCACTAAACACTGGCATGATTGGCGCCATGAGTGAACGACCATCTATAGACGCCGCTTTCTAACGAAGGGTCTTACCGACGCCACTGTAACACAGTTTATGCTGGCTATTAATATACACGTACAAAATGTAAACTGCATATTAATACTCGCGGCAGATTCCCAGCGAGGATTCCAATGAAATTGTCTATGCACCATGTACTCACGTGTGTGAATGTACCAAAAGAACAAATGATTAATTTTAAATCCAAATGTTCCCGGGCAAGCCTTGAGTTCAGGTACAGAGGGTACCCAGACACACCAAGTTAGAAGCTACTAGGTCAAATAGCCACGAAACGTGCCACCAAATGACAAAATTTTGAACTTTGACCTCCGTGGCCTTGAAAAGTAGGTAAAAAACCGTTACGTGTGATGTACCGATGGTGAAAATTTGGAGACGATCCAGACATGAGTTGAGGAATTAATAGAAGTTCAGTTTTCGTTTTTGCCACCTGGTGGCCACGCTAAGAATCGAATCAGACCGAAACTTGGTGCCATAGGTCGGCGACAGGACAAAACGTATCCGGACGAAACCAGTGTGGTGACTCAAATCTGTGGATACGCATTGTAAGAGCTTCCTGTCTTAGCAGACGACACATTTTAGCTTACTAAATAGGCATCGACGCCAAATTAAACTCATACATAGTTGAAGCTGATATTATAATACAGGTATATGACCGATAATTGATCCGTAATATCAAGAATATATAAGTACCAAGAATGTACAACTCCAAATATGTGCCAAAAGTGAGTTTACTAATTTGCCTCTGGTGACCCTGTAACCGAAGTGATCTTAATTTGTGAAGGATTACTGTGTAGAGAAGATCATTACGAACAAAATGACACCTCCC
>NMRB01002167.1:65091-109424 GCA_002633025.1 Notospermus geniculatus | reverse complement strand
TTTTTTATATTGCGACCGCTAGCTGTGGTGTATTAAACGGTGTGATAAATACATTTCCGACACATATTGCGCCCAGCAGGTGACGTGGTTCCTTTCCCTAGTATACTTGTCAACTGTTTATGGAAGTTATAAGTTGGTTTTGATTCTTGGGTACTCTTAAGAAGGTGTCCGAAAATAGGTTTTGAAAGTAGAATATTTAATACAGGTCATGTCAGAATTTTTCCCATTTATCCGGAATTCGGTTGTTCGTTATAAATGTACACCAGTCCGGGACACCAGTATAGATGGCGCCACCTGATGCAAAGGTTTATTTTGTCTTTACAGTTGAACATCTCTTCTCCTGTACTTGTGAGTGCAAACGGTAGAATAAAAGTCCAAATCGTTGAACAGAAGATATAGTGTCTTTGCCTAACCCCGACCAGGATGAAATTGGGAGTCAAGTGATCCCACAGGTGGTGCAATCGCCGTTACCCTGCGGAAATCGACACGCGGGCACACTTCCCATATATACAGCAGGCATGTGTGTGAGTACATGTAGTTATCACTTCAGCCCACCTAGACGTACATGGATTGCGTACATGTGTCGATATCTCTCTGAGACGCTCGAGTGAAAAAACGCGCGTTTATCGGTTTTACGAATTCCGAAGTTATATCAGGCCAATCCTTTATTCGGGGCGCCAACAAGCATATACATGTAGGCCAACCAGATTTGGGTTGTATTTCGAAAAATCCCATGAGTGCAGACCTTGGACTCGACGAACTCCCAGCCACTGACATTTAACATTCCGTGGCGGAACATCGTTTGCCCAAGTCTCCCTTATTTCCCAGAAATTAGCGTATCATCTGGTTTACCCAGCTACTGGCATGCTGTTCCGGCATGTCCGGGGCACGTTCTTGACTAACCAACGCAAAGGTTCACACGGCAGGCGTTTTTGTTAAGCCGGAAAATCTATTGTGGCCTTTGCCTTGATTGCAGAGCAGAGCATTGGAGATACCGTTGTAGGTCTAATGATTCCGCAAGAAGGCCAAGCAACCTTTCCCGTCGTTACTTACATGTGTACTAGCTTCGGTTTGAACCTGCCATATGTACAGTTGACAATTTATCTACACCTGATACATGTACCTTGAATATTTCAAATACTACTGGGCCAATTTTAACACGGTTGTTCCACATGAAAATACATCTTGTTGGTCGTATTTCTGCATCAAAATTTTGGAAATTTGGAGATGTCGTAATTATGTAATAGCTCATCAGAAAAAATCTTAAAAGTCAACATTTTTATTACGTGTATGTAACTTTTTTGTGATTTTTGTTGCAGTTACTGGAACTTTCTTAGGATTTTGGGCTTTGTTTCATCAAAATATGTCGAGTGGTTGCTGAGATACATGTATTTTATAAAGAAATATAGAAATATGACCAACAAGATGTACTTTCATGTGGAACAAACCGTGTTAAAATTGACCCAGTATAGTACATGTATTTGAGAAATATTCAAGGTATCGGGTGTAGATAAATTTAAATACATGTACATGTATGTCCATGACTGTACAACAAATTTTCGTTCGACAGTCGGTCGACAACTGGTCAATCATCAAGCTCTTTATGATCGCTCAGCATTGCTTCCAGATGGCAACGGCTTCAAAGGTACTGTTCCTGGACTTCGCACTCGTTGTATGACCATCACAAATCCGAACGAAGGAAAATTGCTTCCTCTCACGCAATACGGCAATATAATTGTCATAATAGTAAACAGCCTACATGATGACCAGGTGGACAGAACTTTTATTGCTTATTTGACGCACACTTACATACAGTGGAGCAAAGATTATTGGGTCCATATACCGTTCACACCATGTGGATGCCTTTATGATGAGGTACATCCAGGACGAGGACAACATATATATTTTTTCCTGACTCTGTGTCCTGTTTTTGTCAAACGGAAGAGCACCGTCAGGTAGTTTTCCAAGTATTTTAATCAGACCTGCAATTCGTACGTCAAGTGTTTTGTTCTGTCTCTTTTCTGCTTTTTCTGTCGTTCAGTATCGTGATATGGCCGCCAAATTGCATGTCAAGTTATATTTGGCCGCCATGTTGTTATTGTTATGGCCGCCATGTTGTTTGTACGGTGGTGCCAACGGCATTATATTAGGGAGGTTAAGAAATCAAACGATAAACGTAACTTTGCGACAACGTTATTTTTCATACTACATATTCACCAGATTTTATATCGCATTTTTGGTTCAAAATAACGTTGTCCTTAACGTTTACGTTTATCGTTTGATTTCTGAACCTCCCTAGTGTTGAATCGAAGGCTGAGCGCTCAATATGGTATTATTACATCTGTAGACAACTTTGGACGAATAATGTGTAGCAGGAGGAAGCCGGAGATGCCCGGTGGAAACCTGCGCTGTCGGCAGATAGAGTTGCCCTCGCTAGCAGTAGGAGGAATGGGTGCGACCGGGAAACGATGTACATTTTCATTGCACTACCCTGACGCGACCGCATGGTCGCTTGCATCTATGGTTAGTCATTTAACGCGGCATGGAGAAATCGCGGAATTCCACGGAAATCCGCCAAAACATCCGTGACTGTAATTATAGCTTTCATCAATGGAATAAACTATCCACTGACCGTTAACACACATTGAAAGAAGCCAAGCAAAGCAGTTGGAATGTTTTAACTTTGTGGCCCCAGTGCGCATACATGGATATGACAAGAATTGTGTCTGTAGCCCGATAACCATCTTGCAACCTCGTATCTAGGCTAGTCAGGCACCTGTAGCAAGGCCAATGCATTTACCATAGAAATGGGGACATGCCTGGGCTCATTTGATTGGGTCCCATAAATTCGTTGAACGGCTCCGACACAACATAACCCTAACTTCAAATTCAAGTATAAAGTTTTCATTGTGGGTTAACCACGATAATTTCAGGGTTTTGAAAATATAAGGGCTATTTCGCACGGTATTTCAAAGCAACTCCTCTCAATGGGCAAAGTAATACAATTACACTTGGAAGACAGGGCCGACCGGATTTCCGTGGAATTCCGCGTTTTCTCCCCGCCGTATTTACCGATGGTAACTTTAAGCATTTTTTTGCTAACTCTTGCACACCTTTTGCACCGTATGGGATCAGCATTAGAGGAATTGCCCAAAGCTTTCCTGAATGACATGTTTATTGAATCCGCAATGTATATTGATACAGTTCGACGTGTGGTAAACATCGAAGTAAACAGAATGCGAAAAGATATCAAAAGGTTACGCAAATTATTTCATGTTATTTCCCTTCCACCTGTTTGGTTTTCCTCCGTAGCAATTTTCAACAACGGGAAATAAAAAACTGATTCGTAAACAGGTATTGTTATCAATGAAAAAAAACAGTAAAACTATTTATTTGTGTCCGCGATAAAGAATGAAGTCATCCGATAGGAGGTGATTCGTGCCCGTAGCAGCATTTTGTCTCCGCACGTCAGTATGCGTCGCCTTCGTGATAACGCTTCAAGGAAGAGGGGACATTTTCTTCGTATAAAAGAAAAAAGGCAACAGTTCACCGAAACAAACGATGTGAGTATAAACATTTACAGTGACAGACATAGAAAATGTCATGCGGTGATGGCAATGTTTGTTTTGTTTATGTAACTAATGTCAGGATGTGTCCATACGTGCGGAATGGTAGCCTCGGAAAAGATGGGAAAATGTCATTACTTGTTGGCTTGAGGGCATATACAGTCATTATTCAAATGATTTCAAAAACGAGATTTTTGGCCAAAATGGTTAACTCTCCACCGGCATGGTCTCCCCGCGCGATGATATATAGCAAGTCAAATCACGACCTCAGCAGAACTAATCAAAGTGGAAGTATTGAAATCGGTTGTTCGAACATAACTGGAAAATTAAAATTCCTACAGTCACGTATAGGTAATGATTTATGCTTTGGAAGGGACTCGTCATATGGATCGTATTTTCTGTCGTTGTTGGCTAAATTACGTCTCGACTGTGCCGAAGTGGCATGTTGCAACGATTTTATTCCACTTCCTGGATGCGTTGGGATGGGGTGGGTTGGGACTGTAGTTTCGTATTTGACATCATCGTGGAGCCACGGTGGTGTAGTGGCTCGGGCCTCCGACTAGCGGTCAGAGAGTCCCGGGTTCGAATCACACTGGGCGTGAGACTTTGGGCAAGTCTCTTTGCCTCACTCACACTGGCCTCTCTCCACCCAGGTGTATAAATGGATACCGGTCGGAAATGCTCGGATTGTAGCGCTGAATGAGCAGCTCATCTGAGTTCTACTGAAAGGTTTCAGGATATACTGGGGTTAAAAGTGTAAAGTCGGATGACACCTCTACCGTTGTTGATATCAGAACCCAAACTTTAACTTTTTTTAATTAGAAGGAAAACATTAACAAACAGAAATGCTGACACATGTTACACCGGATTGGCTACGAAAGCAATAGCAGAGAGAACTGTTAGCAGCTACTGCTGCCATAATACTAATCATGATCGGTCGTGTAACAATACATCATATTTGATCCATTGGCACCATCCTCATATGACGTTCAGCCACAAATTGAAGGGATGAAGAAACCAAATATAGCTGCTCTGGTCATTCTTCTAACTTACGTCATGGCTTCCCAAGAGTCACCTCTACCCTTTCTATAGATTCTTTGAACGCCATATTTTTTCAGGCAATTAACAGTTGCCTGTAGTTCTTTGTTTTAAAACGAAGTTTAAGGTTTTAACCTTTGAGTGGCATCCAAAGAACTACATGTCCATGCAACCCTTTCTATAGAGATTTTACAAGGAATGACGTTAGTTTTTCCGAATCAAAATACATGTGCAACCCCTGCCATGCCTGCACTCCGTCGAAGTTTTGGCTGACCTCTTGTGGGTACCTCCAATATCCACAGGATGAACTTTCGAAAATGTCGTCGGCCTACTACTACGTCTGTAAGCGTGGGAACATCGGATGATGGTTACGATGGTTCTGATAGAAGCAGTGACGTGTAACCCAAGTCCGACTGGGAGGGACTATAGCGAGAGGCACTCTGTATATAGCCTTCAATAGTTCGTGGAAAATGTGGGTTGGTCAGTGTCGACAGGAGGCGTCATTAATGTGCGAACAAAACAACTTCTCCACTTTGAGAAATCCAGGCGTACCTGCTACACAGAGCAATAAATTGCAACGGTGTCGTGTTACAGGAACCATTTTAAAGTGTTGGTATCATCACACTTCGTCTACACTTCGTCTTCGTCTTCGCAATATTATCTGGACAGAATAAACTGCCCGGCCTTACTTGTTGGGGTCTTGAAGCAGCCGGAGATTATTTTACGGTATGACGTATCAGCAACTGCTTTCTAAATTTGTTGCGGCTTGGTCTATAGACCTTTCCAACAAAGATGGCGGTCTAATTGCTCTCACCATATGACATCCAGAACCTAATACCATTCAATGGCCGCTCGCACGCCAAGCCTGGTCAAGCGGGCCATGGGCACGAAAGTTTAGGTAAAATAATTGTCTGAGAGGTGTGTTTGGTAGTGTTGTATCATGCTTTTGGACAATGAATGGCCACCACGCAGGTGGGAGAATTAGTAGGCCACCATCTTCGTTGGAAAGGTCTCCACAGCATTATCCCATTTTACGTTTTCTACCAATCGTAAACAAAAATCTGATATCCAAAATACAACAGAAAAACGACACTCAAAATGACAAATATACATGTAAGTAAAGTAGTCTCCAAATTTCGCAAATTTTCGACCCCAATCAGGGTCTTCCTCAGGCACTTTCTAGTAGAGATCCCGGAAGTACGGGATCCCAGAATGACCATGACCATTCACTTCTGAGAGCTGTACTAGAAAGTGCCTGCGGAAGACCCCGGTTGATCGTAAACCAAAGCTTCAATGTCTGTGCTCCATGCATTGCATCAGTATCGACTGTGAAGATGTAGTAGAAATTTAATATCGCTTGAAAGAACCGTCACCAACGACGGGGTGGATACGTAGCATACGTGTAGGTGAATGCTATGCGAATTTCCTAACCTCTTTCATGTTACAGACGGGTAAATTAGCCTTGCTAACCTATTACGTTTCCTGGGTTTAATCAGTGACATATTAGCCTGCCAAATCATTTGCGAGTGAGTCAATAAATCCACCGAATCTGTACATCTTTGTTAATAACTAAACTGNGTTGACCAATAGGAGTCACTAAGGTCCAATTCAATATTTTGCGGATCCATTCATGGTTGACTGAGCACCAATCAGGAGATTTTTTATTGGCTCATAATGAATAAAAACTAATAAATGCTTTTACTTGAATTTTGCAATACAAATGCACTAGGCAATGCTGTACAAATCTGAAGTAAAAGCATTTGCTAGTCTTTATTGATACGACAATAAAAACATCCTGATTGGTGCTCAGTCAACCATGAATAGGTCTGCGAAGCATTGAATTGGACCGTAGTGACTCCTGTGGGTCAACAGACAGACAGTTAATTCCTATTATTGTCTCTCACCTTCAGTTCATGGTTCATAAAGACTGTTTGTTGCCGTCTTTTGGCGATACACGCGGCTGCCTGCTTCTATCGGCTACTGAAGAATAATGTGGGACTTATTATTTTTGGCCTCCACCAATCTGTCAATACCTTCAATGTCTTCCCCGTCATAATTTCGAAAAGGGTATCGAAAGACGGTGGCTTGTCATAAGTGTGATTTTGGCATTAGATATCGTGATTAATAAGGTTGAAGTAAAGTGTACTTTTAAGTTGAAGAAATTGCTAGGCCTTCTTCGAATTCGACCCTGAAATTTTGTAATCAAGGTAATCACAAGCAGCAGCTGCAACGTGCCACGATTGCAAAACGAATGCACAGCGGGTCCCGTTACTATTCGTAGGATGCAGCATCTCATTGACACCGTCTTCAGTGAATTAACTCCGAAGGATTTCACAAACAAAGATGCCAGCATGCCTGATTGTCATGCCAGCATGCCTGATTGTCATGTCGCAAATGAGAAGCACAGAGGGAGAATCACGTCACATTCAGTCGTCCAATTTTCGAGTCGAAATTGTGATGTCTTTTCCTTGCATCAGATGTTTATTTCTGGAAAATAACGCTCCAAAAAAACCAACAAAACTTGTACGATCAAAAATCCCTCTCGGAGGGTATTGTGTACTAGCAGAGATAATCCGCGTGCAATAAACGAAGGCAGCAATTCATTCGGTTGCAGCCTTGCCGAATCGCCAGATCTTTAAAATTCGACAACTGTTAGCGTAGAAATGCATAATTACAGCTGCTTAAAGGATGGGAATACAAATTGCGGGGTAATTCTCCTGGTTAACGTCAGGGACGACTAATCATCAACAGCCCCCAGAACTGAAACAAACTGATGGTTGTTTTTGTATGCTCCGTTTTTGGTCTATACTTCATTCCAAATCCGATTGGCGCGAGGTTTTCAGCCGATATCTCCGCAACGGCTGTGTCAAATTCGACATACCATACATCAATTGACCTGTCTTTCTTGTCGGTATCTTTCTGCTATCTTCGTTTTTCGCGTAAGGCCGGCATAACGGATCCCTTTCTCAAAACCCATTTCATTTCGCCATGGTGTTCAGTGCAGTTTACACCTGAGCGATGCATTGCGTCATTTCAAAATGGCCGCCATTTCGGCCGTAAACACAAACTGTGATTGGTGAAAGAACTTTTTTCTGTCATGTTTATAGGGAAAATGACAGTGATGATGGCTGTAGCGGCAAAAAAGACAAATCGATTGATGTGTGGTATGTCAAATTTGACCCAGCCGTCACGGAGATATCGGCCATAAACCTCGCGCCAATTGGTTGTGGAATGAAAAGGGGCTTCTTAGAATGAGATCGTATGCTGCACTCTAAAAATAACAATGGACTATCTTGATATGTTAAAAAGCCCATCTGTATTGAATTGTACGGTATTTTCCAAAGTATTAGGAGAGTGAGCTAGAGGTCTCATACCCTCGTGAAGGTCTCCAAAATGATTGCCTGATACATGTACGTACTTCAAAGAATCAAGCCCTAGTTTTCAGCACACACACTGAAAAAATGCAGGCAGAGTGCTAAGAGCATAGTACATTTTACACCACACTGACGTCGGAGGACGTAAAGACTTTCTGAATTCAATACAGTTTGGCTTTAAATATCCTGCCAGGCTGATTCATTCATAACGGCAATTAGACTTAGAGGAGTTGAAGATGTTGTACCAGTCTCTAAGAAATTCTTGTTAAGTTTTGGAGCCTTCGTGTCCCATCCCAATATCCGTGTATATCCGTTCGTATTCGTGTGTATAAACACAGTCGCAACACTCACAATTCTGACAAAGAAAAAAACACCTGGCTAATGGAACGTTTAAAGACCCATTAGATACGATTTAGATACAAAATCTCTCGGAAATTGTCTTTTCCATTTGGTTCGTTGATAATATCTTGGGCACGTTTTCAATGTATCTGGGTGTGTGGTACATGTAAATGAATCGGAATAATATTGGCAACAAAGGGGGTACGGACAATCGTGTGGATCGAACAATGCAGAAACATCGTCAACAATAAATATTGCCGCTAACTTTATTGAGGTTACTCGTTTTTGAAATGCATTCGAGAATTTTTAGAGATTAGCTAACAGCAATACTAGTGCTGAAGCTTTTGACGACCAGTGATGAAGAAAAAATTGAATAACTTTACGACTCCAGTGCACTTTCCTGGCTTTTGTACGCAAGGATGCATGCCTGTACGCGGTCATTGCAGCAATTGAATTGTGTCACAGAGGGAACTAACAAAGTTGCTATAATGTAGATGAACAAACGCCTTGCGGCGTAAATGGTTCACGTGGGAGATTTGACAATGCAGAATGGAGTTGACCCAGTTGTGTTAAACTGCGCATTCAAATTCATCACAATCCTTTTGTGGATTTATAAAAGGTCCCAAAATCAACTTTTTTGTTTCCGAAATTTTTCATACTTTTTCTTTTACTTTTTTTCGATTGGTGCTCAATCAAGCATGAGTGGGCTCGCTAGTTGGGCCGTAGTGACACCTATTGGTCAACTGACTGACGCTCCTACTGAATTCCACATTGGTTAACCAGTTATTCAATTCAAGGAACGACGGGGTTGAATCTTGCAATAATAATCGTTAAATTCACTTTAAAGTACGTTTATTGAGTAGTATTCTTATAAGTTCACCCCTTCATACTTTGTGGCGATTATCAGTAATCATCGCTGAGATCCTTCATACTGTCCCCGAAACAAACGACGTCCGTTTCTTTCGGCGCTAAAACGCCACTTTGCTCAGCACTAATTCTATCTGAGTGCATCAGGCTAGGAAATGTTGGTGCTAATCAGGTTAAGCTACTTCCTAACAACATCTTTAGCAATTCCTTTTAATCGGATTTTAAGGTAAATTGTCCTCTTGGCCAGATCTTGCTCGTAAAAAAAGGTTGCGGGAGTTGAACCAGGCAACATGCTTCTGGTAAAAAGCCTTTTTTCTATGACGAGAGAATGTCGGAATGATGTAGGCCTAAACCATTTTAATACCACTTTGAACGGAGTAACATTTGGGCTACCACCCACTTTAGCTCACCGGCCTACCTTTGCTGTTCCTCACCTGACGTCCAACCCTTCACTCCGAGCCATGACGTTCATATAAAAAAAATAATCGGCAATTTTACGGAATGTGAACAAGATTATTATGATGGAAAATTCACCATTCCTCTTTCTATAGCTTTTGATCTCCTGATAATTTTGTTGGACGGTCGGTGCAGCGTTCTTCACAGTTATTATTGACAAAGGAAGTAATGTGTTTCTACACAAACTCCGCCAGGGGAATTAATCTGAGACATGAATTCTTTCAGGAGTCGACTCTATGAATGTTTTATTTTCTGGAAGCTTGATTTGACAATCGTAGACAAAATGAGTTACATGTAAATGTAGTCAAGGTTAGGTTGCTCTCATGTACAGGCACATGTAGTCAAGGTTAGGTTGCTCTCATGTACAGGCACATGTAGTCAAGGTTAGGTTGCTCTCATGTACAGGCCACGGTCGTTGTGTCATTTCCATTGTCGTCACATTGTTTCTCAACAGCTAGGCCTATAATGCCCCAATCACACTGAGCTACATGTAGTTCTCAGTACGTTCTTGAAAATTTTGCCGAACGGGCTCAGACTATCTGCGAACGGAGTGGACGTAGGCCTAGTGGCAACTTTTTACAGTCTTTTTACGAACTTCATGGACGGGAAGGGTGCTCCAGAACATCGAGGCATTATTTTGCCAAGGGTTACACGTTCTAGCCCGTTTTACCATTTTTTCGGACGGGGCAGGACGTTTTGAGAACTACTTCAGTGTGACAGGCCCTTAAAGAATTAGTGTGTGGGGAACGTTTGGTCATGGATTGGTGTCAAGACCAATGGAATCTAGGCCTTTTGCAAACCATTAAGTTACGGTACCGCGTCAATTTCTTATTGAAATGAACAGGATTGTCCAGAGGACAATTCCTTATTCACGAAGGTCTCTTAAGGCAGTGACAGACTGGCGCGCAAGCAACGCGTCGGGAAAGCGTTCAACCAATCAGGGAGGCGGTAACACGGACCGAAACACCTACCGAAGAATCTGATTGGCGGAACGCCTGCAGCACGCGCCGCGTACGCGCCAATCGGTCACCGGCTTTACTTGACGGCGTGCTAGTAAATTACTGTCCAACCTATTGTTCACTATCAGCCCGACAAAGGATTTGCGTATCCGTAAAGTTAAGGGGGGCTTTGTGAATCAGGGGCCGTATGCATAAAACATCCTAAGTGTAAAATTTCCCTTCTCTTTTGTTTGGAACTATAGTTTAAGGGAAATTTTACACTTAAGATGTTTTGTGCATATGGCCCCTCCTCCCTGGACCGTCGTGCAGTACTGCCACCTATTGACAGTGGAGTTGGTCTTGGGTTTTTGAGATGGCTACCGCCAGTCCTCTCTCCGAAGGTGGCATAACTGCTACTTTGTGACACAATACTGGGGCGAAAGGCTTGCCTGCAAAATGCTTGACAAATCTGATTGCATTGGCTCTTTTGCCCTCTATATCAGGCTTCGGGAGAATGACAAATATTAATGGATGAAACAGGGTCGATTTAAAATAGATTCACGCCCGGAATACCCATGATATGGTGAACGATTACTAATGTACTGTCAAATCTAGCCAAGAAATTGCCGACCTCTTAGAGAATTTGTTCATTTCATTCCGTTACAATCTGCAATGTACACAGTACATTTCTCCAGTACATCGACGAGTTCATCATAATCATAATAATTGAAGTATTCCTCGAACGAATTTACTCGGCACACAACAATCATGTCTACAATACAGAAGATTATTAGACTATCAATATTGCAACGTGCTTGAGATCAGACGGCGATGAAGATCACCGCTTAAAACGTGAAAACTGTGGTATTCATACATTAATCTTCGAGGACGACTTGTCGCGTCTCAGAAATTACTTGCGCAAGATGATTTCTGAATCCATCCTCTTTGCCTCCTGTGGTACATGTAAGCGCGAATCCATTACTGAAATAATTGGAAGTTTTGCTTGCAACAGGGTAACAAGGGTTTAGGGCGAGTTCATCATTTTCCTGTATTTTTCGTTTGCGCGTTAGTCGAACTTTGAGGAATATTGTTAGAAGTAATTCTTCAAAACTTTGCATCGTCTATGTTCCTTAAAAGGCCACGACATTTCTGCTTTTTGTCGACAACCGGCGCCACCGGCGGTGATTGCATCATTCTCCAATACCGTAGTTCTGCCTTTCGTCCCAGTGTTGGAGAATGTATGATTACAATACAATGCATACGCGGATACCGTCGGAACGAGAGTGACTATATGGGGCGAAGTTGATAAGCGGTAGTTCAACAACATTTGGGAGGTTGAGATCAGCGACTTATCACGGATCCTTTTACGTATACGGATGGAATTCTGTACAACGAGGAGAAATTTTGTGTACATTTCGATCCGTATACGTATCGGATCCGCGATAAGTCGCTGATCTCATTCTCCCTATTGTCAATAGAGGTCTCCCTTAAAGGGCCTCTAGAAGCAGCTTTTTAGTGCATATTAGTGAGCTTCTGCAAGCGCCCGGTTAGGCTCTACGACGACGTTTATCTATTGTGTGAGTGCACCCAAACAATAGATAAACGTAGTCGTATGGCCTAACCGGGCGCTTGCAGAAGCTCTCTATTGATATGATTACTAACACAGATTAGCGGCATGAGGATCCAACATGGACATCAATTTTTGAAGGTAAATTTCATCAGTGTCAACTTTTAACTCACACTTCATGAGTTCATGGTCACTAGTGCCACCTGTTGCATAGTGGAAGTACTGTTAGTAGCCCAATAGCATGCTGCCTCTAGGGTCCCTTTATTGCGAGTATGTTTAGCGCAAGATAGGGAAGGCATGCAGGGCCCCTTTAAGAACGATGTCAGAATTGAAGGTCCGCAGAGCTTATGGTTGATAATACAGTTATGGTATCTGTTTGGGTGTCAGTAAATCATTATCATGAAAGTATCACCAATAAATATTCCTAATAATTGGCCACTTTTCATCCTCCATTGACCTAACGATGGCTTCGTTTGACATGGTCAGTAGACCTTTTCAGCTGATTACAGTATGAATGACCGATTGCTCATACAGAACAGACTCAACGAACTGGGATGACGGTATCTCCGTTTTAAATCTTGAAATCTTCCGTATGCTGTTACTTGTTTCTCGTCTTATGAGATCATCCTCCCACAGCAGGGCTTTGGTCTCGTTCCTCTTCATACACTCCACACAAAGAGCGAGGTAAAAAAAACCTGCTGTGGGAGGATGTATGAGATCGACATCTCATGAGATCGATGTTTGGCTGTTGGGAGAATGACCGGTCAATTTGTGGTTTTATCTGAAGGCTTTTGAATTTATCTGAAGGATTTTGAATTTGAGATGTGATTGGTGTTTCGACGTCTTCATCGATCGGGGAGCTGTGGTGCTTATCGAAATTAAGGATATTTCATTTTACCAAGAAACCCATCATGGCATTTCAAAAATAATCTGATTACATACATGCATGTGTAAGTTTGAACGAAAAGATCGATGAAGATGTGAAGACGACAATCTTCTTGCAGTCACATTCATCAAAACTGAAGATATTGACAGATTGGTGGAGGCCAAAAATAATTAGTCGCACTTGGCGGTAGCTTTTGTAGCATTACTTATAAACCACAGGCTTCTTCAGCCACAGAAAATTTCGGTCGTCGTCATGTCGGCAGCACAGGTGTGCCATCAAATTTACAACTTGACTTGGCAATACAGTCGACCTCAAGCATTCTACTTTATACATGTACATGTACCCCTGCTGGTAGACAGACCAGAACAACACAGAATAAATTACAGTGTGTCCCAGAAAGAACGGAGAATCAAAATGGAATAAAACATTGAGTATGGTTGGCCCTCAGCGCGGGTTGATATGAATCGTCACCGCTCTTCTCGTAATATGTGTTAGGGAGGTTTCGCAATCTGACGAAAAACGAAGTGCGAAATACGAAATTGGACTTCATTTCCATGACGTAATGTATTTCAGGAAATGTTTGGTACCACAAACATCGCCTGCTGCAAGAGCGTCTTTTAGCGTATGACGTTAGACCGATAGAGTTTATTTACGGTGTAAACTTTAAAATTTATCTTTCGTTTCCACTTTGTAGATACGAAGTGGAAATTAAAAATTCAAGATGCACCATAACTCTTTCGGTCTTACAGGACATGCTAAAAGACGCACTTGCAGGAGGGACATTTGTGATACCAACCATTTTCAGAAATACATTAGGTCCTGGAAATAAAGTTGAATTTCGTATTTCGTACTTAGTGTTTCGTCAGATTTGCGAAACCTCACTACTGTATTAATACCTTATACACACAATATCGGGCGAACTCAGAATTCAGGTCTAACTGATAGCTGACGTAATTCACAGCCTCGGGGCGTTGAACTGGAAATTGGCTTTCTTCATGTCGAATTGGGGTAAGAAGTTCTGGCTGGAGTTGAATTGTCCAGCTGTCCAATAGTCATTACACTGTAATTCATCAGTGGAGTATAACCCGTATTAACCATCGAAGAGGGAACTACTGACCGTTTTATTGGATAATTCTCAGTTATTTCGGCAGAAGCGTCCTTGTCCCACGTCGATTTTACGCTTGCTACGCGACTCCATGCAGAGTAGCTATACCTCTCACGTAGCGGCTGGGCGGACAAACCATTAAAAAATAACAGGATGACTAGAAGGACTTCCGTATCACTTTCGGGATCCGCAGGGGAAAACCGGGGGAAAAAATCACAAAGTAATTATTACACGGGAACGTGTTGATAGAAAGCTTTCTGGCAAACCTTAGGGAATTTTTCCCTAATCAATTATATATCTGCGCGGAGAGGCGGAAGCGCTGCAACCGTAATTATGCCAGCAGAGACAAATTCCTTACAGCGCGATTACTGCAACAGTAAGTGTTAAAGACAAGACGCTCTCATTCGGTATTAACAGAAGAAATCAGCGAACTCAGTGCATTCTTACAGGGTGTCCCAGAAAGTTTTGCCGCCCGCGTTGTTCCAGTAGAACGGGCTATCGGGAGTTTAAAGCTTAGACATGTCCGACAAAACTCGATCCGTTAGGGGTGTTTTTAAAGTCGACTGACCCAACGCTGTCGACTCGTCATTCAGCCAGGAGAGTCGATTTTAACAGACACCCCTAACGCATTGAGTTTTGTCGAACATTGTGCGCTAAGCTTTAGAAATCGCTCCGTTAACGATAATAGGGAGGTTTAGAAATCAAACGATAAACGCAAACGTTAACGACAACTTTATTTTTGTACCAAAAATGCAATATAAATTATGGTTAATGTGTAGTATGAAAAATAACGTTGTCGTAAATTTTACGTTTGATTTCTAAACCTCCCTAATACTACATTTACAAACCCGTTATTTTTCACATTGCAAATGTATGTCCGAAATAGAGTTAGCGTTAGTGTTATCGTTAACTTGAGCGATTTCTTAAACTCTCGCTCAGATGGTTCCCAGATCGCGATAGGAGTGGCCATTGTCAAAGTACATGTACCATGGCCGGGCGCGAGAAACCCACTGTGATAGTCCAACCAACCTGCTAAGTAGGGCAAGGAAACTGATTTTTTCTGCATAAAAGTGTGGTGGGAGGGTTGGTCAAAACTTTTTGGCCATCCTGTACATGTTGACACCGCAGCAGGAACATTGCCCAGTGGACTCAAGCTGTTTTTGTTGAAGAATAACGAAAATCTGTCTCGGGCACATACGTATTTCCGACTTTTATCAGATAATGGAAAATCCCATATTTAAAACAAAAAATATAAAGCGTTGCTAAAATTCAACTTTAAATCTGAACAAAAGCATATCATCCTACCTCAGTTTATATTGTCCTTCCTTTATCTAAATACTTCCGCAGTTCAACTTTGTTTATTCGTGAAATAACTCCGAAACTTTTCGAAAGCTCCGAATGGTCTTTTCTAACTTGGTTACCAGTTCTAGTTGGTCAGTCGTGGCAATAGTGTCGGGTCAGCCGAGGAAGCGATCCCTTTGGACATGTAGTTCGCTGTGACGTTCGTGGCCCACCACCTGGTTGAAATACGCACCGAACGGCAGAGTGGGCGAAATTTTCCGCAATAAACGTTGCTTTTCGTGCTTATCGAAGTTTCTTAAAATACTGATCTCATCTCATGAATAAATGCGTGGGTTGAGAGGAATCAGTGGAAATAATCGAGCCCGTTTGCGTTTAATGCCGGTAAATTGAGTGTGAATCACCCGTTACGGACCTTTATGATAATTTTTGACGGGACACTTTTTTGTGCCGTAAAAAAATGTAGAAAACATAGAGGAAGGGGCTAAGTACTCAATGGTCACCTCAGACGTTAAAGCCCCAGCATTTAGTTGGTAAGAAAAATGTTACAACATCTAGGTACAACACTGACTCCTGGATTCTTTTGCCAGCGTGAAAAGGGGAAAATCAATTTCACCGTAGCCGGCCTGTTCGCTTAGTATCGGAAAGTTGTCGTTGATCGACTGAAGCCAACCCGAAGCTCTGCCATCTATAATAGTGAGACCCAACCAAATGTGCTCTCGGTGAAGCCAAACAACAGACTTGCAACTACCTGTAGTAGCTACATGTGACAAGTGTACGAAAGTCAGCACGGCGCCGACAGCGTGTTTTTGTCACCAGGGGCGGATCCAGGATTTGGGAAAAGAGGGGCACCCTGTGCTAGGAACATTGAAATTTACGGTGAATTACGGTGAATTTCAATGATTTGCTCTAAATTCCAGAATTTCACAGTCGATTTTACAGATCTGTTGGCCAAAAGGGCCCCCCCCTGTACATGTAGGCCACGGTTTTCAAAAGTTCCCAAGCAGGCTGTGCCTCAGCAATATGGTTATTCTCTCGTAGGGGGTACGTTCAGATTGACTTGAAATAACGGTTTCATAAATTTAATCACGTTTATTAAGTCTAACTACATTAATGACCGATACACCAAGTCGGCTGCGCATGTGGCTCTTCGCTCAGTTTGCCTTGTTTTCTTTCTTCACTGTAAACGAAAAGAAAATCAATGTGAATCGCCATCGATAAAGGCTTCCTGAAATAAGCAACCGTACGAGGCCAGTGCATGTCATACCCCCAAAAGCATCCACTAGTCGCCGTTTAGGCCTACATTCCAAAGTCTTACTTCTACATGTAGCTAACAACCTCGCTGCTGTTCATTCAGCAAAGTAGTCTGCATGGATTTAGGGCCGTATGCTTGGATCGGACTTCAGCCTAGACTTTCTCTTTGCTAGAAGCATTGAGAAAAGTCAGACTTTAATGAAAGTGTGGCTGAAGTCCGACCCGTGCATACGGCCCTTATCGAACTTGAGACCTCCAGTCGTTGATTAGAATTGAAGTTCGTAAATTTCACCGCGACAGCTCCTGAAAACTACAGTACATAACTTAGATCTCACGACTGTTAGAAGTCAATGCATGTAGTGGAAAAGGTCCGGAACGAAATTTGATTGGTTGGTACCCTATCTGGAACATAATAGGAATTCCCTGACACATTAAGCCATGCACGTCGACATGGTCGAGGCCTACAAAAGGAAACCACAGTATTAACGAGACGTTCGTACAATAGAACTAACTGGTTCCTACCAAATATGGCAAACAATGGTTTGAAGACAAAGAAGTTAACATAGGTATTTTGGGCGAAAGGATTTGGTGAAACCTGTGACAGCTATCGGCTATACCACAATGTTTATATGCAGCGGGAATTCCCTTCTCCATGATAACGTTAATATTGTTCGGCGATCTTATTCCAAGATTCAGTAAATTCAGTAAATTGCATCGACTCTCATGCTTCCGAGCTAAACTGCCGGAATTTTGTGCCGAAGATTGCATTTTTTCTCAGCCGAGTATTATAAAACCAAAATAATGTCAACGTCTTGCAATAGATAAACATGTTTAGAGCAATTTGAGCCTATTGGTAATCGGAAGTTCGATCTGATGACTTCAAAAAATGCATTTGAAGTGTGATAAATTTACAGTAGATGCCTCCTGCGCATGCGCAGATTGACTTCTTCCGGTCGTCAATAAAATTCTATTGGCTTTGCTGTGGAGGTAGGCGTCGACTACGCCGATTTTGCTGCGTCACCGTACTATTTTTAGGAGGGCTTTCCCCATGTTGTGGCCGTTCTCCGAAAGGTGACGCCTCTATAGCAAATTCCCTTCCTAACAGTCGTGATCTACGCCCAAATAGAAAATTGACCCCAAAATGGGACCATTCTTTAGCAGTCAGGAGTAAAATGCTCATTCCCTCCGTCAACGCATTCGTTGTGTGTGCTAAGAATCTCTGATATTTTCATTGGGCCGTATGCACCAACGAAGATCATCTTGAACTCAGGTTGAGCCGCAACTTTTCCATTGTCACATCATGCCCTCCCTGGCAAACCTGGGGCCATATTTATGAAGCCTTCGCAACTTTGCGTTCACGCAAATCTATTGTTTGGCTGCACATGCCCTATTGTTCACTGACTGCCTTACAATAGATTTCCGTGAGAGCGAAGTTGCGAAGGCTTCATAAATATGGCCCCTGAACAATTGAAAAGCTGTGGCTCAACCTGCGTTCGCGATAACCTTCGTCGGTGCATACGGCCCTAAATGGATAAACCAGTGCATCCAACTATACTTGACCGTCGCCTACTAACGTCCGGCCTCACAAGGCCCACGATAAGTAGTACCGCAAGTCGCCTATTAGGAAAAGGCCAACATGCAGGCCTAAGTGAATGCCCCTGCCATGGTCCCCCTTCCATCTACATTGTACACGTGCACGACAACCCTACAGCGGACGTTAGGAGGACGAAGGCCCAGTATCTTCTGCAGTGTGCCTTACCCTGTGCACATGACTTGCAACATCCCTTCCGTATATAGCCGTACTTGCACTCAGATGGCCTCTTGGCGATTAATTCTGTACAATTCATCCCTTCGCGTGACAAGAGGCTGTCACCATAAACGCAGGTATCTGAAAAAACAAAACTTAATCGGTTTTTGATTGGTCTCACAGTAGCGTATACACACGTCCCCAGTGATACGCCATTTGAGTGAAACAGACTGAAGATGGAAGCGTACGGTGGGTGGAACGAAGCCAGATCTTTGAAATACATGTACTGCAGTGAAGTCGCCTATGCAAACCCTGTACCCGCATTCCGATGACACCTAGGCCAACTTTGGACAAGATGTCAGGATTTGTTTCATCAAGGAGAGTCCAACAGAAGTGTTGGACGAGTGCCTGTGACAAATCGAACTTCAGTGCACTTCAAAAAAGTCCATTTTTGGTCGTGGCTCTTTCTCGAGTCGCGTGGAATATGCTTTAATACCTACCTGGTGCTTCCGGCGCTGCCTCATTAAAGACGCAGTCACCTTCCCAACACCACTGAAAACCAGATGGTACCGAGGGTCAATTCTAAATTTTATGACGATCTGTTTTGACAGTTCATTCATAACTAGGCCCTAATCGTGTTGTTAATTCCTCGTTTCTGGCAAGTTTTTAGGTCAATACTGTCGGGTTTGATATAATATTGGTTATGATGCATTTGATTTTGTGATCGCTAATACCCCCGTCACACTTAGTTCGAATCAGCAGGAATCAAGCAGAATCAGCCGGAATGAGAAAATTTGCAAAATTCGAGCTGGATTCGGGAGAGAATTAGCTTTGAAAGATTGCACTTCAAATACTTGGAACACAGTTCGAATTCACCTCGAATTTGGTCAGAAATCCCGCAGAATGGCTGCAGAATATGGTTAGAATGTCGGAAGAATTCACGAAGAATGCCTCCCGAAGACAAAAAATGCAATTGGAATGTACTTCGAATGTAACAGGAACTTCCCGAGTGTGTCTCGCATACCGCAAGAATGTCCCCGACAGGCTGCTGAATCTAAAATTTTCATGAGTCTGAGCTCAACGGGCAGGGTATGGACCCTGGACCTTTCGATTGTCCTTCGAATGCGATCAGAATGTTTCAAATGCTGTTGGAAGGCTGTCGGACTATTTAGAACGCAGTCGGGCTATTTAGAACGCAGTAAGAATGCAGATAGAAAACACTTCAAATGCTGTTCGATATTTCTCCACTTGGAACGCACCTCGATAGTTTTGAACATGCTCAAAACATTCCGACAGACCACAGGAACGGGCCGGAACATTATGAACGCAGTCGGAACCCAGACAGAATTTTTAGAATGCACTTCGATTGTCCAGGAATGAACTACGAATTGTCATTCCGACGGCATTCCTGCTCATTCCGCCTCTAGTGTGACGGGGGTATTAGGGATGGTTGATTGATTATGGCATAAAGGTCTGAGATAACGATTGTCAGTGGATATTGTTCATAAAGACCTGTCCAGTTAATGCTTTTACTACAGTTTTGTGCAGAGATAGCAGTAAGATGAAGAAGTAAAAGTATTTACTACAGTCATTATTGATATCAAGCATTGACAGGTACAAATCAATGATGGCAAACAGGGGTGATCGATTATCACAATGATCAATGTTACAGACACTATCTATTTGGTCTTACCTTCTTATTACCGCAAGTGGTACCACGAATGGCTGGATTGCCTGTCTTTTGCCACCCATTCACGCCACTTCGACTCTTGCACTTGAGATATCTGCACATACGTGATTCTGCCTTTAAACCCTGTAAAGACAATATAATGGGTCAAGTCGGTTCGGTCGTTGTAAGCATTGCGATTGGTTCTGGGACAATCAGACATAACGCAATAAAGCACGATGGCAATGTACTCCACTGTGTGGGTGTGGATTGAGGAGTTTATTTATATCAAAGTTAATGTAGGACGTTGGATCTAAATGAAGATGGCTGGGAGGGAATTCTTCCAACCTATTAAAGCTGAACTGCATGAACGAAAAGCCCCCATGCGACAAGCAAGAGAAATGCTAACGCCCTGCAAACACCTCAAACGAAGGCTCAGAACATGATAGACCCAACGAGGCCAGGAGGGCGCCACCTTATTTGTCTTCGGGCAACAGAGCTGTCAACATCTCCGGATACCTCATACACTACTCAAAGAAAAAAAAATTATAGCCATTTAGACGGGATTCGAACCGTCGACCTTCTGATTTATAATCCACCACTCTATCCACTCGGCCAACAAAGCCAGCTGACAAGGACATGATAAGGTGGCGCCCTCCTGGCCTCGTGGGGTCTATCATGTTCTGAGCCTTCGTTTGAGGTGTTTGCAGGGCGTTTGCATTTCTCTTGCTCGTCGCATGGGGGCTTTTCGTTCATGCAGTTCAGCTTTAAGTCTGGTTCAACCTAGAGGTGGACCATTGGAATGCAGTTGTGGTTAAAGTGTGGCAAGAGTGACATAATTACGGTTACATGTTATGGCGTAATGAATCAGATGACTGTGCCTAATAATAAAAATGTGGTTTTCATTACATAAGGGTCACACATAAATAAAATCTTGTGGTCAAAATTAAATGTTCCATTTCCTCACGTGGCATTCCAATGGTCCACCTCTAGGTTGAACCAGACTTTACCGTATGTACTTCTGATCACGAATGCAAAATCCAAAATGTCTGCCGGGCGGCCATTCTCAAAAAATAATCTAAAAACGTTTTACCCCCCAAAATCTTGATCCAGTTCCAAATCTCTGTTCACACTGGAAGTGCACGTCAAAAACTTGGCCCGGTGCTTTAAGTTCCATTGGTTCCGTTTCTATTTTGTTCACCAGGCAGTTAGTTTCATTCCTAAAGGGAATGGAAGCAGTACAGTACAAAACATATCACAGACATAGAAGCTACACAGAAAAAAAAATCAACTCGAGTGGAGACTCAGAGTCTCACTTTAGGGACAAAATGGTTCGAAACACTTTTTGACTCAAAATGAAACAGAAAATATTTCGGCCCGAGACAATGACATCTCGGCCTAAAATATTTCCTCTCAGATCGAGACTGTCAGTATCTCAACCCGAAATATTTTCTCGAGGTGTCATTGTCTCGAGCCGAAATATTTTCTGTTTCATTTTGAGTCAAAAAGTATTTCGCACCATTTTGTCCCTAAAGTGAGACTTTGAGTCTCCACTCGAGTTGAATTTTTTTTTCTGTGTACAGTAGTTTTTGTAGACCGTTGAAATTCTTCATGTTGATCTGAGAATCACGAATTATCAAACTCAACTGACTTCAAAGAAAATCGTTCACTCGAAAAATATTGGTACAAGGAGGAAAAGCCAGTTCTAATCATATTCGTCAGCTCGACTGAGCATCTCACTTACTTGTTTAATCTAGCTATATGTTCCCCAATTGCTTCGATACTACATTTTGAAAATCTGTACGGGTTCTTGTAATTCCTTGTGTAGTGCGGGAGTACAGCTGCGTAGCTAGCCATGATGTAATTGTTCCTCGCAGAACAACTGTTTTCATGTCCATCGTGATGTGTTCCTAAGCTGAAAATCAACGGAATACATGTACAATGTTTCTCAAATGAACTGAGAATTAGAATGGAATAAGACGGTCGGTAGTTGGATCATCGATGGTTAATACGGGTTTTACGTCGTGTGCGCAATCCCGCCAATAATCATTAGACAGCTGGGTCCATATTCATAAACATACTTACATGTAAGTCAATGTGTGATACTTTTTTTTTGTGTTGAACAAAGGATAAATGACACGCTTAGACTTAAAGGAGTTGGACGCCGAAGTTGTAAACAAGCTGGTTTGTTTACAAATATGGTCGGCAAACTAGTTTTATTCCTTCGTGCAGGTGGCAGCACCCGTGATCGTTAGACTGGTTCCCGGTCCGATGCAACTCACTCACGATATTCACGTCAGTACATATCACCGACAATAGGTGGCAGCACCGCAGGCGTCCGTGGATAGAGAACCAGTGAGTGAGTGTTTACAACTTCGGCGTCTAACTCCTTTAAGTAGTTTTATGAATATGGGCCCTGGACAATACGACCACTTATTCCCAGCCAGAACTGCCCAGGCGTTCCCAATCTCGGCACGACATACATGTAAGCCAGTGTCACCGTCAGTCAGTACGTTGTCGCAGCTGCTGGTGCCCGTTTTAGATGAACATTGGTGCGCACACGTATCGTGTACGACATCGTGCTGGGGTTCGATACAAAAGACTTACGAATGTCCTAATTCATGAGTAGTAGTCGTTCCCAGTAAAGCATATGCGTGTTTACCAAGGTCCTCAATGATTGACACTGAGTAGGGCTTACAAATAGCCTTATAATAAGCTGACCCTGAAGAAAAAAAAACGATAGGCCTACGTAAGTTGATCACACGTATTTCTGGTGCGAAATCTTATCTTGGCTGGCACAGTATGTACGACAACATCGTCGAAACAATCAAATTTGAGTCACTATACGTATCTCGGACATACATGTGTACGACAAGTATTCCAACATGTCATGTTGGTCGTCTAAGTAATGCCCCAATCACACTGAGCTAGTTCTCGGTACGTTCTTTGAAATTTTGCCGAACGGGCTCAAACTGTGTCCGAACGGAGTGGACGTAGTGGCAACGTTTTACAGTCTTTTTACGAACTTCATGGACGGGAAGGGTGCTCCAGAACATCGATGCATTATTTTGCCGACGGTTACACGTTCTAGCCCGTTTTACGATTTCTTTAGGACGGGGCAGGACGTTTTGAGAACTACTTCAGTGTGACAGGCCCTTTAGATTCGTACGTGAATTTCAACTGCCGCGTCTAATTTTCCGCCGCTTGGAAAATACATCAAACTACCGATATCTGCAGATGAATCTGGTGGACGGGGCCATCAGTATCTTTTCTTTACCTAGTGTTATTCTACTTCCTGTATTCTCACTGTAGAGGTCGAAGCTTCAAAGAAAAAGAAAAAAAAAACGTTAGCACAGGTCGTGAAGATCTCCATCGTAAAGACGCCGCTCCACGTGACAGTTTTCTATCGAAAGTTTGCTGTCAGATAGTCAATTATCGCTGTCAGACAGCAATAATTGACTATCTGACAGCAAACCTTCGATAGGAAACTGTCACGTGGAGCGGCGCCTTCACTCATACTGAGATACATCGATTCAAGACATGTTCGTTAACTGGGAGTTCGTTAAAACTGAGTTCGTTATAGCGACCAGGTGACCATGGACGAGGATGATTACTTGACAGAACAGGTGCATCCCGTGCTCCCTTCGGGCATACTCCCGTGGCATGTTGTGGAATACTTACTCTGACCCTTTCAGTCAGCCGTTACCCTAGATACTGGGTACCAGGTTCCATATAGGATTAGACGACATCGACACCTTTTACGATACTTACCCGGAGACCAACATGGCATGATCATGTTTCCTGTACTTGTTTAGGATCCCTTTCCGCCAATTTGAAAACCGTTTTAACGCCGCTGAGTTACTCACTGTATTTGACTCCCTGATGGAGTACGTGAACGGATCATGCCTGGATTGCTGTAGTATGGAGAAAGATATGAAAATGTGTCCTGTGTGTCACACTGGTGACTACACAAATTCAAATTCAAATTCGTTATACCGACGGATGCACTTGAATGGTATAATGTGTATATGTATATTGGAAGTTCTCAAATAGTTTCAGTGAAAAATAATACAAAAACAGAAGTCGTCTTCTGAAACTTGCAAATTTTCTCAGGCACTTCTCGAAGATCCAAGAAGTGATTCACTTCTTGGATCTTCTAGAAAGTGCCTGAGGAAGACCCTGATTGGGGTCGAAAATTTGCAAGTTTGAGAAGATGACTTCTGTTTTAGTGTTACTTTGTGTGCCGTTTTTTGTGCGTTTTATTGGATATCAGTGAAAAATAACACATTTAAAGGATCTTATAGAATAAACAAAGGCCAACTTACAAAAACGATGGCGGTAAGAACCAGGCGAACATAAATGGAATATTCGGGATGGTCAATGCTTGCGAACCGGAGGTCCATCTAAAAATAATGAATTACAGTTGATTTAGAAAAGGATATTGGTCAAATGCCACAAGGACAACCAGTTGAATCTGACAAAAAATCCGCGTGTTTACACGATGAGTGTACCGTCTGACGTCTGCCCACGTTCTCAAGAAAAATAATAATAATATTCGTCATGATGATTAAATTCCGATCTTACCCCATTCACAATGTGATTGAAGTGATGTTTTACTGCAATTTTATCTTTACCATGTCTGGAAGTAGGAATTGCTTGTGTTTATAAAAAAAACATAGTCCGAACACTGCCTCCTGTTGCTCATTTGCAGAACTGACGGACGCAACAAGTATTGCGTCCAGCATAGGCTAAAATAGCAATACGAGTCAGACGTTCGGAAAAAAAAAAACATTGTTTTATATAATACCAATGCCAACGTCGCGACATTGCAGATTGTATATCTGACAAAGTAAGTTTTAGGTTGACAAAAAGTTACTCTTGATTTGGAGTTGGACGAGCCGGGGGCGGATCCAAGGTGTTGGAGAAGAGGGAGGCGCCACCACTACAAATCATCGTAGAGGTGATGAAAACACTTAAAATCATGGTCAAACATACTTTTATAGGCGTGAGGGGCGGCGCAAGCCTCAATGAAACTTCCACGCCGATGACATTGCGTCTCATTAAGAGTACATAACTGAATTGATCACCATTAATTCTCGTACTGAATAAAAATTTAAAATTGACGGTCCTCTTTTCTTGATGACCTACTTTGCAAAGCACTTGAAATCGCAGACCATCATCAGTTCCACGCCGTATACGCGTTTCCCATTGAGCTTCTCGGTTCGTTTGACGACTATCTCTGGATCCTCTCTCTTTACGACGATCTCTGGTTCACCTCGTGTGACTATCACGTCGTCTTCGTCTCGCTTGACGAGGATGTCGGAATCGTCGTCTCTCTTCTCCCTTGGGTGTTCATTCCTCCTCCTGACCATCTCGTGTGGTACAGCCCCATCAGTGTCCCGTTTCCTCGACTTTTCAGTCGGCTCTAAGTAAATCGTGTGGTCTCCGTCATCAAGCGCACCGCTCTGAATGCAACAACCATTATAAACGTTATTAACGACGAAGAGATGAAGAAAATTACATTTCAGGGAAAAATACGATAATCGTTCCCCATTCAGATGATGGTTGATGGCCCATCACTTCCCTTTCCTTTTCGGTTGACGGCCCATCACTTCCTTTTCCTTTTCCGTTTTCAGTTCAATCTTTAGTTTATTTCTCATGATAGGTTCCCGTTTTAGCACTTGATTTCAGCACAACAACTCTCAACTTCTCATCTTCCCAATGCAATTACGCTGAAATACAAGTTCAAGTTACCAACACTTACCACGCTTCTCCTATAGACATCACCGTTAAGTTCGCTTGAAACAAGAAATGCTCCCTTATTTTCGACTTGGTGGTAAGCTGCCATGCCCTTCAATATAGGTGATTGTAAAATGCATGTATACACATGTATGTAGATTAAGATCAGGGCGGTGAGCCCTGTCAACATATTTTTTTTTCTTGAGAGTATTGAAGTTCTCCACATTTTTATACTCGTTCGACGTGAGTTTTCTGCTGGTCGATATCATCGAATCATCCAGTCATGCTCATTAGCCTGGTTATCTCCCCGCTTTTTGAAAAAAGTCGGGGATATATTGTTTTACCCTCCGCCGTCAGTCCGGCTGTCCGGCTGTCTGGCTGTCCGGCTGTCCGTCCGTCCGAAAGTGATATCTCCTCCTAAACCGTTCAACGGAGGAGCTTGAAACTTTGGTATATATTAGGTACTCATCCACTATTGTGCACAACACTCTTGGAATTTCGGTTCAACTCCCTGTCTTTCCACCAGGGGGCATTATGTGAAAAACACATTTATGGTCATTACTCCTAAAGTAATTGTGATAAAGTGATGAAATTTTGTGTGAAGGTTTATCTGCGACAGCTTCACAATATATCATAGGGGTTTTGACCTTGACCTAGTTTCAAGGTCACAGGGGTCAAACTTCGATAAAAACCATGAGCCGTCCAAGTGATATCTCCTCCTTCACCGTTCAATGGAGGAGTTTGAAACTTTGGTATATATTATGTACCCATCCACTAATGTGCACAACACTCCCAACCCCCAATGTACTTCGATCGAACTCGGCCTCTTCCCACCAGGGGTCAATATATGAAAGACACAGGAAAAATAACCATGTCTCCATTACTTCCTGTCGAAAGCGGGGAGATATGCGATGGGCTCCCCATCGACATTGCTCTAGTTACTTTTTTACTTTCATGTTCTGCTGTCAAAGGTGCTACGTATACTCTCCAGATGCAAACCAAGCAATAGTGAGGTTTCGCTAGCGCCCGGTTAGGCCCTACGACGACGTTTATCTATTGTGTGGGTACACCCAAACAATAGATAAACGTCGTCGTAGGGCCTAACCGGGCGCTTGCGAAACCTCCCTAATGATTCAGGTTTCCAGATACATGTAGATTATATGCGAAAGGACATTTCAGGTGACTCACAATTGCTCGAGTTTTTTCAATCTTCATGGATTTTCCACCATCGCCAATCTCATACATTGGGACATCGGCGTTGAAATTGTCTCTGCGGCGAAGGGTCAGGTCTTGAAACTTCCCTCCACGTTCAAGCCTCAGGTGCAGGACATCAGGCTCGGCAATGTTGCTTGCGTCCAGATCTCTGATGTAGGTGAGATGTTTTTCTAAACAGGGAAATGAGTGCTCTTTTACTTTCGGTGGGCGAAGGATTACATATTCAGTTGCTTCAAGACTATGATCTCGGGTATAGTTCGACCATTGTCCACTGCTGTTGGACAGGCTTACGGTTTCCAGGTTGCTCTTGAAGTTTGGCTCAGTGGAAACAAACAATGTCGCGCCTCGTTGTCCAATCATGTCTAATATGGCTGCCACTCATGAGGACCATATCCATCTGGTCAGCTGTTGAAGTGGTTACGGGCATCTCTCCATTAAATTTCATGGTTTGAAGATATGACAGCTGTTATCAAATGCATTGATGGTAAATACGCGTTAAAGTTTAAAGGAAAATACTTTGAATCATCTGAAGAGGACCAACCCTTCTGGTCAGCTGTTTAGTAAAAGTGGATTACACAGTAAATCTAATGTTTAATTTGAAGATATACCAGCTGTTATCAAATGCAATGATGATGAACACGCATGAATGCCAAAGAAAATTATTCAAATCAGATTTTGTCTCGACTATATGCTTTTCCTCTATCTTCCACTCTTTTTCGGAAATTTCGTTCGCGAAATGCAAAATCATACGCCGTTTCATCAAACTAGTGAAACTTGGCTCTCCCAAACCACGGGAACTGCAGGCCTATTCATTTTCTCCCGTACTGCCTGCCCCTAAAATGAGAAGATGTATTAATTTTCACCCATTATTGCCTTCCCATAATCCTCTCATTGACCCGAGGATGAAATTAGGGTTATCCGTATCAAGAACGTATCCCAAAATTGTTCCATCTCAAAATTGTGCGTATGAATTATAAGTATAATGTACATGTAGGTTACATAAGGGGTCATCCCCGGCTCTTTTCGTACAGAAAAAAAATTACTCAAGAAATTTGTACGCAGAAAGAAACACGACCTCGAAGCGGGTGTTTTTTCATCGGCATGAAACAGAATCTTAATCTAATTCCCATACCGACGACAACACAACCGAGGGAATAGGTTAAGAACCTTGATTCGATGATCGTAAAATAAAAAAATAATGTAACATAAAATTTTTAAAAAAATAAATAAATAAATGAAAAATTAAAAAGGCTCCATGAAAATACTAGTAAGCATATCACAGTTTGGCCAATTACCAATTACCATTCACCGTGGTAGCCAAAACGTACCTTCGTTTCCATTTGTCACTAGAAAAAATACTCCACACAGACAGAGAATAACGGACCTCATCGTGACTGTCGGTCTCTTTGCCTGTATCTCGACGAATGATGGCTCGGCAATCCCGGCGGCTGGTTTAATGTCAAGGGAGGTTGCCCCAGATGCTGCCAGGTGTGCATCACAGATGTCCGAAGGCGGGGAATCAATGGGGGAAGTGTTTGCAATAGTTCCATCCCCACCATGGCCATCCTGCAGACCGGAAGAATTTTGTTGTCGGTGGTTTTCTTTCCCAATATCCTGGGAATCTGTTTTAAAGGGAGACATGCGAAAAATATTGCCCGGCGGGCACAAGTTGTCTGAGTTGTAGCGCCATCTGTTAATACACGGTGACACTACGCTCTATCACAGGCGCCTGTATAGCTATCAGTGAGTTTCGAACACTTTTCTAACCAAACGTATCTAAAAATACAAGACGTATCTAAAAACACACCACGAGCTCATAAATTCGTGAGCTCGGGGTGTGTCTTTTTACAAACTAGTGTTTTTTGGTTAGATGCGTGTTCTAAGCTCACTATAGCTCCACAGGGGCCTGTGATATAGCGTAGTGTCACCGTGTATTAACAGACGGCGCTACAACTCAGAGAACTTGTGCCCGCCGGGCAATATTTTTCGCATGTCTCCCTTTAAACAACCAGGGCGTGCCATATTATCGCTTCCCAGTTCAAATCGATGCCATGCAAGAGGTTCACGGTGTACAGTACATTTCTCTGATGATAAAGCTGACCAACAACCTGACCTACATGTACGACCTGTATACAAGAAGTCGATTGTTCACATCTTGCACATTGAGGGGCACAATTGCCGATACCCAAGGCGTGGGTTACAAATTAGGATATCATGTCAAAGGTTCCGGAATACTGTAAGTTGATGCAATGCAAGTGTCTGAAGTCCACGAGGCTTAACAACACAAGGGAAAGGTCAAAATATCTGTACGAGTCGTATAAGGAGTTCTCGGTCCAAAAGGGGTCGACTGTCTAAGGTTCATTGCCGATAAATGTACGGAGATGTTAGCGGCGTACCCTGCAGCAGGGCCTCCTTTAAATCCCGCTGGGAGTGCCGGTTACATCCTTGCCCATGACTGATGAAAGATTTCAATGTTGATTCATTTCATCAGATTCATTGCTATGTTGAATCAGGCTGCAGTAATAACCGGTCTCGATAAATATCTTGTTCCGGCGCAGCGCCTCATCAATATCAAATTAGGCCTTACTCTACTTCGAATGATGGTAAATGAAAACGATCCTAATATCAGGTCGTTTTTTACCGAGCTGAGCTTTCTCGAGAAAAAAATCAGTCGAACGAATGTTTTTTTTGTTTGTTTTTAAAGGAGTTAGACGCCGAAGTTGTAAACAAGCTGGTTTGTTTACAAACATGGTCGGCAAACTAGTTTTATTCCTTCGTAAAGGTGGCAGCACCAGTAGCGCCCCGTGATCGTTAGACTGGTGCCCGGTCCAATGCAATTCACTCGCGATATTCACGTCAGTACATATCACCGACAATAGGTGGCAGCACCGCAGGCATCGTGTGGATAGAGAACCAGTGAGTGAGTGTTTACAATTTGGACGTCCAGCTCCTTTAAATCCAATAATATAAGAACAACACACTTTGGAGTAGTGAACAAATGATTGTTTCACGAGGGTCTACTGTACCATGAGATATACATAAGATTGCTTCACAAAGGCCTACCTATAACCCAAGGTACAGAAAAGCACAAAATTGACACACAAAATGATAATAAACAAGAAGTCAATCTCCAGAATTCACAAAATGATAATAAACAAGAAGTCAATCTCCAGAATTCACCTATAACCATACATTTTCATAAGATTATTCCACACGTTTTCCAGTGAGGCCCGTATGCCAGTGTGACGGCGACTTGACAATACAATTGGGATAATCACACAGAAAAATGGCCACACTGAAAAACGTTACACCTCTATAGGCCTAAACAAACAACTGCTCATAGTGTCGAGTTGCCCATAGAGAGCCAACTCACGCGAGAAAATTCTCAAATGGAGAAGCGCCATTTAGTTTTACCCGAAACCTTTAGATGGCATTTCGGAAATATCCGTTTGCCAGCATCATGATATTGTCGCGTTGAGTGGCTAGCTGATCTTGGCTGGTTGTCCATTTAGGCACCGACAGATGTCACTTTATCGATGGCTATGGTGACTGGATAAGACATCCTACCATTTATGATACTACCAATAGTTGAAAATCCAATCACTATGAGCCAGATTTGCTGGTGCTGCTTGGGACTGGTCGGTGTCATCCTGAGAATACCAGGGATTCGCGCTCGCTCCTTTCGCAACTACGAGGGAGGGAGGGCACGACCGTCAATGACCTGAGATTCTCAGGATTGGTCGGTGTAGGTCCGTAGGCCTACTCTTTGGGTTCACTACCTTTCAGTAAATACTCAACTACGTTCACACCTTCGTAAATTCGGGCCCATCGGGCTCATTCAGATGGTCCATACAGCAAGGCCGTTGTATTAAAAGCATCAGTTGCAGTGATTTACAGGTATGACGAGGAGAATGGGTAACTAGGCCGAGCAACATTTAGTAGGCTTGTGGATTTGCTGACGAATTGGTTTTCATTCTTGGTCACCATTTCGGTCCTCGTATGGTCGTTCTTAGAGAGAATGGCGCTTCTGAAGTGACAAACCCCAGTCTCCCATTACTTGCTCTTTGCGCGGAAGCGTATTTTTCTCAGTGATGAATTTCAGACAATTGATTTTCAAACATCTACCACGAAAGTGGTTGTTGTATAAGGTCAAAGAAATCTGGCCGGGGTTCAGCTTTCTTCTGTAGTTGGTGATGGTCGGCATGCTACAGACCACAGAGCAGGGTGCAGTGGCGGATCCAGGAGTTGCCGAACGGGGGGGGCGTGCAGCTTGGCGGGCGAAGCCCGACACAGAGAGCGCCGGAGGCGCGATGTGTTCTGGCGAACGGGGGGTCTGGGGGCCCTCCCCCAGAATTTTTTTCTTTCAAAAACCCTGAGATGCGATTTCCTGGCACCTGAGGCAGGATTTCGGCACCCCAGCCACCTCAATTTTTTCTGTCTTTTTGCGGCCCTGGGCCGTGGAATGGGCACGAAGCTCCGAAAATTAGGGGGTAAGTGCCAGAAACGCTATTTCCTGGTACCTGGGCAGGCCAAATTGAACTTTCTTTTTACTGAAAATCAGGTGTATGATTATATGCCTTTCAAAATTTTTGCTGCTCGGCGGCTAAACAGGGGGGGGGGGCGTGCGCCGGGCACGCCCCCCCCTTGGATCCGCCACTGGGGTGTTTATGTCTTCGAGTCGAAGTCCTGACACTGACGCTTTTGATACATGTATAATGTATGCGAGGGTCCGTGGGTTCGAATTTGGTAGAAGGACGCGATGGCTTTCACCTTGGAAACCCATTTCTATTTCATATCATGATGTTGGAGGAGCTTAATCCAAGGGACAATGTCAGGTCTCAGTGACAGTAGGCTGTGACTTTGGTGCACATTCATCAGCCGTTTTCGAGGTTGCTCTTTACATAGAAATATCTCTCCAATGTCTAGTCAGTATAGGTACATAATACTATCCATCTGACAAGCTGTGAACGCCCTTGCCTATATACAACTGATGTAGGCGAAAAATCGATTCCGGCGTCCTCACGAGGTTTTGCAGCCAGTCACCGATATCGTCTTCAACCAACTTAGTCCCTCCCTCACACACCGAGTGGTATCACCCACTGTTGACGACGAGCAGTGCAATACATCGATATTACCCGTTCACACGTAACGTGCCGTACATGCTCACAGGATTTCCTTTTGATCCACGAGGTATCATCAGCAACGGAAGTCTACCAAAAATCGTACGGTGTCATCTGATTTCTGAACTATGACCTCAGGCATGCGTGGTGACGAGCCGGAACCGATCAATGCCAAGCATGAGAAGACACACACGCTTACTTTGACGGCGAAAAGTGGGTATTTCTATTGTTACGGATGCTAGTGTTGCCGCTGCAGTCGTCGTATCGTCCGCGATTTTTTCCCTCACCGCTGTACCTCGATTCTACGAGCGGTCTTGCCCGCACGACGACTCTCCGGAACTATCCCCGTGTGACAGGGGATTCGTCCTCGCGTTAATTCGCCGCACCGCATTATTGCACGTCTTTGGACCATGGACCGGTTTTGCCGCATCATTCCACAAATTAATTGATCCCGTCGCAATCGGAAGAATAAGATTTTTTGTTGCCGCATTTGTTGTGTGTACCGATTTCTTCCTGGATAAAGTCTCCGTGGGAGTCACTACCTGCCTCATTGTTGCTAGGATCCCGGCGGACGGTTGTCAAATGGCGTCAGATAGGAAGTACAAGATGCTTTGTTTCTCCTTTACAGTGGGGCAGGTGTTGAGACGGCTACGGAGGAAAAAGAAACGGGGGTCCGCTGCTTTCCTTCGCGGGGGGTCATCAAGTACTGGAAGTGCAGGTAGGCCATTTTAATCGCTGCACGTGGGATCCTTGATTGTCATTGATGGCGTTTGTGAAATGGGTTAGTCAGTTACACCCGCACCGCCTCTCCCGGCCCCGAATATGTGTAAATGTTGACACGGTGATGCTTTTACCGTAAGTCCAATCCATCCCATTTTATTATTCAGTCCCAAAGTGTATAGCCTGTAGTATATGTTGTCACGTGCAACCAATTTTTGGAACTAGTGCTAAGTGCCTTGATAGCCTTGTCCTCATCACATCCGGTTAGCAAGCGGCATGGCCTGGGTTCCGTATGGGATTAATTATCCCTTGCTCTTCAGTCCGTTGTTTGGGACAGTAGCCGCGGTGCCTTCTTGTACCTTGTGCTTTCCAAGGGCAAGTAAAAGACGTATCCAAGTGAGGAAAATGAGTAGCTTGAGATAGCCTCTTCCGTACCAAAAATGCTGTCATTTCGCCATTAGAAGAAACAAAGATGGGTACACCGAGTATATCTGCCTACCCAACATCTACCATCGGCATATCAGCTATCATGCACGTGGGAGGTTCCTTTTTACGTATACTGCCAACCCCAACATCTACCATCGGTACATCAGCTATCATACACGTGGGAGGTTCCTTTACGTATATACTGCCAACCCAACATCTACCATCGGCATATCAGCTATCATACACGTGGGAGGTTCTTTTATGTGACACTGCCAATACACGGTGATGCTTTTACCGCAAGTCCAATGCATCCCATTTTATTATTCAATCCCAAAGTGTATAGTCTATAGTATATGTTGTAACGTGCAACCAATCTTTGAAACTAGTGCTTGCTTTGAAGAGCCGTGATAGCCTTGTCCTCATCACGTCTGGTTAGCAAGCGACGTGTCCTGGGTTCCGTGTGGGACGAATTATCCCTGGCTCTTCAGTCCGTTATTTTTGGGGCAGTAGTGGTGCCTTGTACCTTGTGCTTTCCAAGGGCAAGTAAAAGACCCCATCCAAGTGAGGAAAATGAGTAGCTTGAGATAGCCTCTTCCGTACCAAAAATGCTGTCGTTTCGCCATTAGAAGAACAAAGACGGGTACACCGCGTACATCTGCCTACCCAACATCTACCATCGGCACATCAGCTATCATACACGTGGGAGGTTCCTTTACGTACACTGCCAACCCAACATCTACCATCGGTACATGCATCAGCTATCATACACGCCGGGAGGTTCCTTTACGTACTGCCAACCCAACATCTACCATCGGTACATCAGCTATCATACACGTGGGAGGTTTTCATAGCAATCAACAGAAGATACATCAGATTTAGAGGCACTCATATCAGGTGGGTCAGTCTTCCTAGATGGACATGGACTTTATATTTTCTGCACCTTCCTGGAAGGTGCAGAAAATAAAGTGATGATGAGAGTAAATGTTTACAGGATGATGTATGTGAAGAAGCTTGAATGGGGATCCTAACTATGATAGAGGGCAGCACACAGGAATCAGGTCCTAAAATGGATGTCTTTTGTGTTGGAAATTGATCAGGACCTGAATGTTCCTTTCAGTTCAATAGATTTAACCACTAGTGACACCTATTGAAGTAGTGAGTTAGGTTCCTCATTAGTCGTTGAACCCATCAAGATTTTTCAATCTCCTGACTGAGACCAAATATAGGGGACCCTGTGTTACAAGTGATACGACTAGGCTTTGTATCATTTTCAAAAAATACGTTGCAGTTCAACAGGATGATTAGAAAAGCCCATTCTGTTTCATGATTTGAATGGCCAGACATGCCAGACACAGACACAGACTCAATGCAGGAAACAATGATAATATCAACTCCTGCTGCGTCAGTTTCATAAAATACATACAGTTCAACAGGATAATTCAAAAAGTCCATTCTGTTTCCAACTGAATGAAAAAAATCTACCGAATGAAAAAATCTTCTATTGTATATTGTGTGCTTTATACATGTTTGAGGCACAGTTGAATGTTTGAAGTGAACCTAATGTTATATTCTGCTCAGGTATGTCTGGTCAATGAGTTTCGCACGTTGCGAAGCAAACATTGCGCAAAATTAACAACACGTGCGTTCTTGTATATTGTAAATTCATTGTTATAAGGTAATAAAAGCCTGTCCATATGTTCTCTCAAATATCAGTAGTTCGGATTCAATATACATTTGTAATGCCGTAATAGCGGCAAAGGAGAGGAGTAATGCAGATGGTCGTACGTACACTGTGTACGTTGAATTTGGACTTTTCGAACTTCCTGGGCCTATTTTCATAAAGCCTTGCTGGCTTAGTTGCCAGTTGTGTAGGCCCTATATTGGCCTTTACAAACTGGGCACGTTAGCAAGTAGGGCCGTATACAGGTGTCGGACTTCAGCCACACTTTCATTAAAGTCTGACTTTTCTCATTGCTTCAAGCAAAGAGAAAGTCTAAACTTAAGCTATACTTTAGGCTAAAGTCAGACCCGTGCATACGGCCCTAAGCCTAGCAAGGTTTTATGAATATGGGCCTGTAATGAGTGCTTTTGGTTGACGGAAATCAAATCGAAGTGTGTACAGGTGTGATAGAATCTAATGCCCCCGTCTTTTTTATGTCCTCCCGCATTGTTTGCCACAGGATTAAGGGTCTTGGTCTCGCTAGAGTCCAATTCAATGGCGCCGCCGGTGCCGGTTAATCAGTAGGCTAATAAATGTATTGTTGGGGGACATCACATAGCGGGGGACATTTCATTCTATTACACCGGTAATGGAAATTAAGTAAAGAACATCGACAGGGACAAACTGTAAATGAAAACGTCTCAACAAAAATGTCAACGTTTTTGCCAAAAATCGTTGATAGCACTGCTATACTCACTTACAGGCATTGCACAAGATGAAATATTCTGTAAACCCACTTAACTGTTCATTTCACCTGATGTGAAAGCGTGAATGCCTGAGGGTACCCTATTGTGCTCGAATTCCATGACGTATAATAAATGTAGACACTTTTGTACTGTATCATGCTCAGTATACTAAGCATAGGCATTGAATTTGTAATTCAGTATCAAACAGACTTGAAATGTACAACCAATTATTACTGCAAAAATAGATAAAAACTCATTCTTTTTCCAAATCTCTGTTGGCAACTACATGTTACATCTACATGTACACGTCTTATTTTGACTGGGTGTAATCAGTTGCACACTTTATTTTTCCCCCAATCGTCTGCAATCCTTTTTTCGCAGGATAATACCATATGTTGCTACCAGCCCTTTACTTGTTTACCCTTTCACTGCGAACGCGAATTTCTTAGAAAACAAAAAAATGCAAAAAAATATTGAAAGGAACTCAAAACCTGTAGCATGTGTGTTCAATGGAAAGCTCTAAGGGAGCACTTTCCATTGACTATCAATGTGACAGGGTATTAGGAGAATGTAGGGTTTGGTAGGTTTATTAGTTTTAATGAGAAATTGACGTTGGCATTGATTCAAAAACACTTTTACGGGGAAGATAAACCTTGTTGAAAAAAGTGACAGCTGTGTTTATTATGAACATTAAGGGCCGATTTAATAGACGTTTTCTAAGCTAACCATTGGTTCCACCAAAAATAGATAGGCGTGCGAAAAGTGTACAAGTATATTTTCACCCAAAAGCCCCTGCATGTTTGGATGGATAGTAAGCGCTATACAGAACTTTGAAAACGGGGCTTTTTGGTGAAAAATTTTGTTGTACATTTTTCGCACGCCTATCTATTTTTGGTGGAACCAATGGTTAGCTTAGCAAACGTCTGTTAAATCGGCCCTTAATAAATGAAGACAGAAGGATTGCTTGATCATAGAGCCTTCCTCCTTGTCTGACTGGTCTTTCGAGTGACCGGAAAGAACTTGTAGATGGCAGAAAAAGTCATCGACGCAGTCATCGAGGCAGTAATAAAATCCAAATATTCTTTCCTACATTTACAATCTTAACAACAGACGTTAAGTGTCAGGAACAATGGCTGATATTCATAAAAGCTAGCAGATGCTTTTGCTTCAAGTTTTGTAGTACATTTACATGGACCTCGCTGCAAATCTTAAGTAAAAGCATTTGCTAACTTTTATGAATACCAGCCAATAGTTTTTTGAGGGAAATTATGCATACGGCCCCTGATTTTTCAAAAATGAATCTTTCATGATATTCTCATTAGAAATATGTTCCCTTCTCTCTGCCATGTCGATGTCTCGACAATAAAATATTTTTGTGGGCACAACCAGCATGGCATTGTGTTTCTGGTACAACGTATCTCAGCCGTGACCGGACTTGGTAATTTCCTTTATGATATCAAAAGGATGTTCTATGGCAACTCGTATTGGAATCTATCGGTAGTCATCAAAAACCACAGGATGCCTGCTACCATGTGAATTAGCTAAATTAGATTATGAATTATTGATCGACGTGCACTTTTGAATTGTGCATTGAACGTCGGCAGATCAATTGAAAAAATTGAGAAGATTGTCTATCAAAGGTTTTTGATGTAAAAGACGAGATTACTCCTTAGAGTTTGTTGTCAGATCGACAGCACAGACGATCAATTTCTTGTTTGAAATGTACAGAGTTTCCATCATGGATTAAATCGAATGTAGCCATCACAAGGGTGATTTATGCCCGTTTTACACGATCAAATCGGTCATATTTTTTACTGTGTTCAATAAAGGCTTAGATGTCGGTCTGTACATTTACGCCCTATAGGACCTAAATCTGCTTTTCGAGAAAATCGTTTAAAAATTCGGATCGTGCATATTGAAACCGATGCACCAGAGGATAATGGCGACCCCAGCCCAGTGCCTCAATAGGTGTCACTAGTGGTTAAAACTATTGAAATGAAACTGACATCCCGGTCCTGATCAATTTCCCACACAAAAGGCGTCCATTCTATAGGACAGGTGTAATAGAATCTAATGTCCCCCGATATGTGATGTCCCCCAACAATACTTTTACGCATTAAGCGGCAGCATTCAATAGGAGCAGTTAGCACCTGGTTTCGGTGTGCTGCCCTCTATCGTAGCTAGTATCCCCTTTATAGTCCCAGGAATGCACGCCTGCCATACAATAGCCTTCCATTGTACATGTGTGGTTATAAAATTCGAACGGTCACAGTCTCTGTAGCCATGTATCCTACATCCCTCGTTGAACAATAAAACCGGGCTTATATAGATCACGGGGGGACTTAATATGTAGATTCCTTTCACACCGAGCTTTCTATATGTATAAAGTCAGCACTGGAGAACACGTCTTAGTAATTTTGTGAACGAGGTTTATCTGTAGTCTGATGTAGAAGGGTTCGAATGTGTGTCAGCCTGACCCTTTCACAAACTTTCAAGGACCGCACGATTTCTTGTAACATATCCTTCCACTCTGCTCTAATGCTATGGTTTCCTGCCTTTCCAATGAACCGGATTGCTCATTTCCTCTCAGTTGTTTAAATACCATTATCTAAGTTCCAAGCTAACCTCAAGGTCAACAGTGGTATTGGTAGACTATCCAATGTAGCTGAGTCAGTCGTGTAGTAGTTGTAGGTATTCGTCGTTTCGGCGGTCCCCGCCATCTTTGATTTCTTGCAAAAGTACACATGCGCAGTAGGCAAACTCGTATCTCCCGACCAATCACGTGCGTTGGCTGGCCTACCAGATAAGTGCGCGCGCACAGAATCTTCGTAGAAACCAAGATGGCGGAGACTCGATACGATGAATATTTTGGGATTTACTGTCATGCATTAGATGACCGTATTTTGAACTTTGTCTTACTAATAAATTGTTCACAAAGAATTGTGTATATACATGTATTATTGAGAATGTGAATGTTGATAAAGCAATAGTGAGGTTTCGCAAATCTGACGAAACACGAAGTACGAAATTGGACTTCATTCTGATCAAATGTAGTTCTGGAGATGGCTGGTACCACAATTATTGTCCCGGCCGCCAGTGTGTCTTTTGGCATATCATTTAAGACCGAGAGAGTGCTTCTTGAATATTTCTACTTCGTATCTACGAAGTGGAAACGATAAATTTCGAAGTTTAATATACACCGTACATGTAACTCTATCGGCCTAACGTCATAGACTAAACGACGCTAATACGGCAGGCGATATTTATGGTACATGTACCAACCATCTCCTGAAATACATTACGTCATGGAAATGAAGTCCAATTTCGTATTTCGTAGGCTACTTCGTGTTTCGTCAGATTTGCGAAACCTCACTAATTTTAAAACGTAATGCAGATTGGTATCTCCTTGGTTGATACTATAAAGTCACTCGGTCCTGATTGCTTATCCCTTCAGTCGGTTACAAAATTCATTCAGCATCATTCGGTCTTTTCGTATGCTTTCAAATCAGACATTACAGACTGTTTTATTCAAGTGCACACGTCATTGCCACAGCTTGAGATCAAACCATGTTGATTTAATGGTGAGAACACATCATTTTCATACATATGCCATAAGGTCTGAAAAGCCACACACAATGCAATCAATGATTTCGTATAGCGTTCATTTCATGACATTTTCACTGTCACCCGAAATTTAATCACAAGTATTGATCGAGTCGAATTGCTAGAATATTGAATTGATTGTAAGCAGGGTACTTACACTATATACGGTGGCGTTTAGTACATGGTCAAAGGTGTACATTTGGTTGGTGACCTCACGACTTTTAAAGTGCAGATCAGGCAGAAAATCTCGCGATGTCTGGTAGTGGTAGGTGAAAAACTTGTTGGCAATGGAAATGAAGCCGGCTATCTGGCAGTTTGAAACAGATTTTTTCGGTAATAAAGTATTTCTCATGATAAAAAAAAACAACTAAAATTCTAATGCTAAGTCAACAAAAGCGAGTAGGAAATAAACGTGGAAAATAAGAAGTGGGAAATTTTGGAATTTTGCGCAAATTTTTAAATTTCTCAAATTGGGAGAAAATTTGTTCCCATTTCGAGAAATTTTCTTAAAATGACAGGACATTTTGTATGATTTTTCGGGCGATATTTCTCAAAATGGGAAAAAAATCCTCCCAATTTGAAAAATTGAAAAAATTGCGCAAAATTCCAAAATTTTCCACTTCTTACATGTATTTTCCACTTTTATTTCTTACTCCCTTACAAACAAACCTTGCTAAAAATCTTCCTACTAGTATTCGATAACCATGGCTATGAATACTTCACATTCTTCCCTCAATTAGGCAACAGCCAGCAAAATGGCTCTGAAGATCAATGCAAGACAAACACAAATTGTTACTGTACTTGACTCGTTTTTAGACCAATTCAGATCATGTTGCACCAAGCAGCCAGTTGACGCCAGCTAACTACAAGTAATCATTGATTTTGTGATCAACATCCAGAGGGCATTGTCCGTCCAGTATGGACAACACGTACATGTAGAAGCCTAAATACAGCGTCCTCAAGAGCGCTGTCGCGTGCGTCATCATCGGACCTGTATCCTCTGTGTAATGATATAAGGCTGACCCTAACCTTGACCTTCCATCAGCCAATCATTCTTTTCGTTAGTGAGTAACAGTTATTCTGATTGGTGCCGATGATTTTTGCACTCGACACTGGTGTAAAATGGCTTAACAGTATCTGAAGTGTACTTGTATTTACGTGGCGGTTGATGCCAATCTTGTCTGTACAATGTAGTTTGTCCAGAGCTACACTGTGTAATTTTTTTTATCAAGCATAAGATTTGTTTCCACCAAACATTCCAAGTATCGTATAAGACAATCCCTAGTGACAGTCGTCCAATGAAATCTACTCCTGGTATAGTTTGATGCCGTCAATTTTTTACTGCACAGTAATACGTGTATGTTGTTACGTAGCCTCTAGTCTAAGTGACAAAAAATAGATCTGCCCCGAAACCACTGCAGCTAGAATAATTCTTTGCAATATGAATCATTTCCACAAGGATGCATGGAATGACTTAAGTGATGTATTTAAAGCAAAATAATTTTCTTATTTTCTTCTTCATATCTTCATGTTTTGTGTACTAAATAACCTGTGACTCTTTGACGTATGACAAGTTAGCCAGAAGTATTGATATACAACTGTGGTTTCACAAAAATAAGATTGTGCTTCTTTCTAACCAAACTGGTCAGATGGAAAGTAATTGCAGATTCTATCGAGGGAAAGCGTGAGAAAGCCGCCCTAGCAGACATGACGGGCCGATTTCACAAAGGGTGTTTAAGACTTAGACGCGTGTAACTTCACTAAATGCACTCACTTCCACCATACATTTGACGAAGTTACACGCGTCTAAGTCTTAAACACCCTTTGTGAAATCGGCCCGACTTTACCATCTTTTTTACATTACAGACATAGAATAAGATATATCCCGAGTATCTGGCCAGATATCCAACATAGAGCACACCAAACGACACACAAAATGATGGTGAAAGTAATGTCGTCTCCGAATTTCGCAAATTTTCGACCCCAAGCGGGGTCTTCCTCAGGCACTTTCTGTAGGCACTTTTCGAGTATCTGGCAAAGACAGTAGTTCTAGAAACGATGTTAAGAGATTTGTGCAGCCACAACTGCTGCACCCCCAAATCAAACATGTGTCGTAGTTCAGCCGTCCAATGCTTAAAGGCAGTAACTTGATTTTTCATAGTTTTGAGAAACATTGATACAGAAAATGTCAGGAAATCCCGAGCAAAATACAATGCAAAAAGGCAGTAACTTCCAATGCATTTTCCTATTACTTTTTGGAGATATACTTTTTGCATTGTTTTTGGGGTGGGGTAGTGAAGTTACTGCCTTTGGGTCATGACCTAATTCTTTAAATACTGGGCATTGGAGTTAAATGGTACATCAGGAAGGTGAAGCTTCAAGAGCTGATTCCCGAATGACCAAAAGGTGTCTCTGTGCCAAAGTGGGAGTTACTGCCTTTTTGCATTGGACGGCTGAGTTAGTTCATCTTGCCCTGACATGCATTCGAATCATTTCTTCCCCTCGATCGGTCAGCGTTGTCGAAGAAGTGACCGTGGCCTTGATGTGTCGAGATGCAGTCAATTTTTCATCACTCATCGAACATTTCCAGTGATGAAATCCGAACACTCCCGTTGTCCACTCCAACAGGCTACAAATCACTGGACCAACCAATGTTTTCTTGATATTGACATTTCCACACCAGTCACTTGGGTTTCAGTTCGATTGAATTGCTCTTTGGCCATAATTGGTCATTATCGACAGTGGTATGCAATATTTCCAAAGGCGGACGAAATGATCAACCAAATCAGTCCGAAACGACTTCTGTTATTGGGCTTTATTGGGACTTTTATTGGGACAAGAAGATCAATGTATTACTTTCGGTGATAGATCAGGCTAAAGGGATGTGTTTGGCGCAGCAGAGCTTATATGCAGCTGATAGATACATCAGAACTGTTGTAGATATCTAACATATCGATCGGTGAATATTGATTCTAACACACTGTTGAACTTGTCTAGGTGACAAGTGGAGTACGTATATGGTAGGCCGGAGTGGACTTAATTCTTATTTAATGGACCCATTAAATGCTGTTTTATGGATACATATATTCGGGCAATTAATTGGTCCATTATTTCAGCCAATGGCGTCTTGTTTTTATATGGACTCATAAATTCGAATATATGTACCCATTAATTCGAATATATGTACCCATTAATTCGAATATATGGACCCATTAAATACAACACAACTTCCGCCGGTAAATACCGGATTCCACCAATCAAGATCCAGCTTTATATGGACCCANAATTATGATTGGTCGAATGGGGTATTTACCGGCGGAAGTTCGTGTCGGAATTAATGGGTCCATATATTCGAATTAATGGGTCCATATTCGAATTAATGGGTCCATATATTCGAATTAATGAGTCCATATATTCGAATTAATGAGCCCATATATTCGAATTAATGAGTCCATATATTCGAATAATTGGGTACATATATTCGAATTAATGAGTCCATATAAAAACAAGACGCCATTGGCTGAAATAATGGACCCATTAATTGCCCGAATATATGTATCCATAAAATAGCATTTAATGGGTCCATTAAATAAGAATTAAGTCCACTCCGGCCTACCATATACGACTACGTTTATCTATTGTTTGGGTGCACTCACACAATAGATAAACGTCGTCGTAGGGCCTAACCGGGCGCTTGCAGAAGCTCACTAATACCGGCGGGTAGACCGAAGATGTTTAGCACGTTTTACGTTTAGCATGTTTAGCACGAATGCATCAAAAAGGTTGAGTGGAATAGAGGGAAAAGCATGTTCAACACTAGTCATAAAATTCTAGGCCTACCGGTCCGCACAGCCCATGACGCTGATCGTCAGCGCCTGGCAACCAAGTTCAATCGCAGTCAGCGCTAGGCACGTGCAGTGGACTGCCAAGTTTAACAGTAGGCCTACTGGTTACGCAATGTAGGCCTAATAGAATGATACTTTGTCACATTTGGAAGAATATTACCATCTTTCCTTTGTCATTTAACTCACTTACAGGCCGAGATTAGCACAGCTTAGCCTAGTTGCTAGTAGCAAGGAAATATTTTTTTTTCAAATCGTGGTTGTCCATGATCCGTCGTCTTCACGGATTCCGTCGCTGCCGGGCACATGCAGCCGCAGAGACGGGTTGTGACACATACATTTACACCGGTTCGATATAGAAAATGGCACCCTCTCATGTCGGGGGACAGAACGAAATGTCACCCCTCGTGACCTCGGCGGCATCGGTCAACAATGTTTTCTCGGGGTGACATTTCGGCCTGTCCCCCTCCATGGCGGGCGCCATTTTCTTCCGAGGGAATAATGGTTCTGTCGAGGGAGCAACTCCAGCGAGGGAGCGTGACGGGCATTAGGCCTACCTGGTCATTGTCAGTACAATAATCCAACAAACCTCTTCGTTCTTATGTCGAACAAAGTTCAACGAAGCACCGATGTAACGTCGATCAGTGTTCCCCGTACATTTCTGTGTTTTTCTTATTGTTTCCCTCCTGACGGATTAAGCGGCAACTAACCCAACAATAACCATTCAAGGCCGCGTCTATTGTTGGGGAACACTGAGCTACAGAAACACTCACAGGCGCTACACTTGCGCCTATTATAGAATGGAACAAAGGCCTAGTCATGAGTACTCTGGACTGACCTCTTAGAGGCGAGGATAAAGTTTATTATAGTCATCTGGAGCTCGATGGGCGGACCTTCGGTTGTCATGCAGACCTTGGTATTGTTGGTGAAGTCTGGCTATTGACATGTGTTTTATTGACAGGACACTTCCAGCCAATCCCATGCCTGTGCCTGTGTTCAATTTCAAATCAAGGTCTAGTTCTATGTTCAATTTCAAACCAAGATTCACTTGGTTAGAAAACAATGTTCGTTGGACCGTTTAGAGTGAACCCGAAGTTCATTGTGGTCTGGTTACTAAGGGTTTGATTGACATACGCCCATCGAGCTCCAGATGACTTAAA
>NMRB01002167.1:32820-47597 GCA_002633025.1 Notospermus geniculatus | reverse complement strand
AGTTTGGGGGCTCGGAAACTGCTCTACAATACATGTATAATACTTGTTTTTGAATAAGCAACGTTTGCTTGCGCACCAACATACATGTAGTCATAAAGGAATCAACCATAAAGGTTTAACTGCGAACGATGAGCTTACTGTGGGATACACTTCCTGTATTGCCACCAGATGTCTCTCACTGCCTGAATTTTGGCTTTACGTAATAACCTGCCAACATGATGCTTTGAATTCCATTTCTGACGATAACTGAGCTATTTTCAGCACAATTTGTGTTCCATGTACAAATGTACGTCAGCCTATTCAAATGTACACCGATGACCCTGAACACACATCGTTCGTGGGGTTCTCATTAATTCAGACCGTTTGTATCATAAGATCAACTAGTCGGAATTCAACAAAATTTGCAGTGAATGTGCAGAAGGGTCTTGCCTATCACATGGAAACGTCAGAATGCAAATCTGTTGGGGTTTAAAGGGATATTGTCCACATTTATAAAATGCTAAATTTGTCAGTTGAACCTTTATGGTTGATTCCTTTATGATGTAGTCTAAAGCACTGATTTCCTTGATGACGTTATTTTCAATCCGGCGAGCAGAAAATCCGGTATAATCAGGATGAATACGGAACGTACCCACAGAAAGACCTTTCAAATATGATTCATTCACACTGGACGAAAAGGCTACAAATTTTGCAATGGAGCCAAGGAAGCTGTGCCGGTGACGATAATGTGACGTGAAGTGCCCAAGACGGAGTTCCTTGACTTTTCTGTAATTTTCATATGAATGCCTTTTAGTCCTTGCTTTCAAACGCTTGATGGTGTGTCTTTTCCAATTAAAGAAAACATCAAATACTGGTAGTGCCTGGTGAGAAACGTCTTCTAGTCCTTTTATTGTAACGATAATTTCATTCCAACCCCTCTTCCAAGGGAGATCGTCAGTCCTGTATCCAGCCAAGTGAATTAGAGTAGATGTAACTTTCCGCAGCAGGATTAGAAGTTTCCCTTTAACTCCTACAGAAAAAAAGTCACCTTGATAACTCTCTGTCACCAAATAATCAATTTTTTTACAACTTATCTGTCTCTCCTTACAGTGTAATTTAGCATAAAAAAGCAAGGTCAAATGTTTATCCATGTACAGGTAACTAACAAAATGTATGGGCGGTATCTCTGCATAGGAGACACGGTCATTGATAGAAAGGATTCTACCGAAAACGACCGACTTCACTAAATGTGCGTTTCCAAGCAACCTAGGAACTGAATACCAAATGACATGGTCCATGGACCATGTGCTCACCTGAGTGAATGTACCAGAAGAACAAATGGCAAATGTTAAATGAAATGTTCCAGGGCAAGCCTTGAGTCCCAGGGTAATATGATTTTATCAAAATTTCTAGGTTAAACATCTTCGCTTGAGATACATGGTCATACCAAGTTAGAAGATACTAAGGGCCGATTTAATAAACGATAGTTAAGGTAAACCTCGGTTTAACCATCGGCTTTTCTGACAAACCGTGAATTAACCAAAGTAAACCTTTTGACGAAAAATTCACTTCGATTGACAAACAGTTTGTCAACTGAGGGTTAATGAAACCCGATGGTTATCTTAGCTATCGTTTAAAAAATCGGCCCTAAGTCAAAGATATAGTCACGAAACATGCCACCAAATGGCAAAATTTGAAACTTTGATCTCTGTGACCTTGAAAAGTAGGTCAAATTAAAACCTGTTACATATGTCATGTATCCTCATCAGATGCACCTATGATTAAAATCTGGAGACGATCAAGTCATTAGTTCAGAAATTACTGGACTTTGAGTTCTCGTTTTGGCCATCTAGTGGCCAAGCCAAGAATCGAACCGGGGCGAACTTTGATGCCATAGGTCATCTGACATAGGGGTATATATGTACCAAGTTTCAGGTCAACAGCCCCAGCAGTTACGAAACGTGCCACCAAATGGCACAATTTCGATCTATGACCTTTGTGACCTTGAAAAGTAGGTCAAATCAAAAAACCCGTTATATATGTCATGTATCCTGATTAGATGCACCTACATGTATGATAAAAATTTTTGGAGACGATCCAATCATTAGCTCAGGAGTTATTGCACTTTTTGTGTTTTGTGTTTTGGCCAGCTGGTGGCCAAGTCAAGAATCGAATCGGACCGAAACCTGGTGTCATAGGTCATCTGATCTCGCGGTATATATGTACCAAGTTTCAGATCAATAGTCCCAGTGATTACGAAATGTGCCCTGCTAACGGACGACAACGACGACGACGGACACTGCACCACCGTAAAGCCTAGCGCACATTTGCGGCAAAACTCGCGTTAGGGGTGTTTTTAAAGACGACTGAGCCAATGCTGTCGATTCGTCATTCAGCCAGGACAATCGATTTTAGCAGACACCCCTAACGCATTGTGTTTTAGTGAGCTAAAAATGGACATACATGTACACTCTTGGTCATAAGTAAATCCGCACCAGATATTCTTGAATTACTCAATAATAGCCACATGCACTGTCCAACACATCCCATTTCAATTTTTCAAATCGACCAACATCCATGTCTTCCACAGTAATTCAAAGAGGGCAGGGTGGTTTGAAGGTTTCACCAATCTGTTAGAGTTTCGGATTGTAAAGTACCAGCCTGAAGAAGACCCCGGTTGGGGTCGAAAATTCGCAAACACTCTGGAAATTGCCTTTTTATTTATCATATATTGTGTGTCAATTTTTGTGCTGTTCTTCTCTTAAGATCTCGCCAAAAAAATGCATTTTTGTCCAAAATTTCACCACTTGCTTGGCAACCCAGTGAACTCAATTATGAGATGCCCCTTGCCATACTATGCAAACGGGACATTGTATTGTGTTTTGGTGGCCGGGCATTTTGAATTGAACTATGATTGAGAGCATGAAATTGATCTGTTTGCAAGATGTTGGTGTTACTCCAACCACAGTGATTTTGAATAACAATTGGCCTGTTCAACTAGCCAACATTCAGGGCATTGATTGGGGACATGTCTAAGGGGCCATCTCATACATGTAGTTGGGTTCACTGGTTGCCAAGCATGTGCTGAGACTTGGTGGACAAAAATGCAATTTTTGGCGAGATCTTGATATATTTTTGGAGAATTTTCACGGGACTGTCGCTTAAAGCTGAACTGCATGCATAAAACGCGGGCCTCTCACGTTTAAAAAAAACGCCCGCGCCACAGCGCGGGCAGTACCCGAAATAACCTGGGACATCCGCCATGTTTTAGTGGGACTCCAAACATGATAGAGTACCCAAGCATGTAGGTGGCAGCACCTTATTTGCGTCCTGACCATCAACAAGTGGAAGTCACGGTGTATGTACATGTGCATGTAGGCCCTACATACCAGAAGCCCATGTAGCAGCCATCGGCTATACACAGACAGTCCACACCCATCGCATTAAATAGCGGACGAGCTGTAATAAAACAAATATTTGAGAAGCTTGTTATACGTCTACGCCTGACAGACTATCATACACTCAAAAATTAGCCTACAGCATTCACTTGCCACACGTTTCACCTATCGGGCCACGCCTATCCATACTAGGCCTCCGGAACATGCACACACTGAGCTAAGGGACGAACAGAAACACCCTAATTTAGGCATAGCAAATATGCCATGAGAACCGATGCCGAAATGAAAAAAGACGGAAAACAGTAATATGAATGAATGCTCACCTGATACACATCCTGATGGTCAAAAGTAGCCGACAGCGGAAAATTTTGTTCACAAGTATTCCTCGTCACCGAATGTTGACGTGTCATGGCCCTATTGTGCCTTTCCTGTAAGACAATAGGCCTACATCGGCATTTACCCCATTGTGAAACCTGGAGACGACTATACCCCAATACGCAATAACTTCGCCGAGAAAAATGACTCGCATAAACACAGCGCACCGCTGGTCTAGTGGAAAACGCGCCGGTCTTCCAAGCCGAAACTTGGAGGTTCGAATCCGGATCTGGGCTATTCCTTTTTTCATTTGAATACTTTTTCAGTACGGTATATTTCGCTTTTCTAACATGTGGACCCACAGGCACATGCACTTACAGCGTTGATCACTTGTTGGTGGTCAGGACGCAAATAAGGTGCTGCCACCTACATGCTTCGGTACTCTATCGTGTTTGAATTCCCACTAAAACATGGCGGATGTCCCAAGTTATTTCAGGTACTGCCCGCGCTGTGGCGCGGGCGTTTTTTAAAAACGTGCGAAGCCCTGGTTTTATGCATGCAGTTCAGCTTTAATGACCAAGGCTGAAGGTTGTGCAGGTGAAAAATTTGATGAAAACTTAAGTTGGTGAAACCTCCAAACCACCCTGCCGTCTTTGAACTGCTGCGGAAGACAGGGATGTTGGTCGTTTTGAATAATTGAAGCGGGATGTGTTAGACAGTGCATTGGCTTTCACAGGTCCAAAAATTGGGAAAAAATAAATTTAGTAGTTATCGAGTAAATCAAGAACATCTGGTGCGGATAGACACTACGCTATATCACAGGCGCCTGTAGAGCTATTAGTGAGCTTAGAACACGTATCTAACAAAAAAAACACTAGTTTGTAAAAAACACACCCCGAGCTCACGAATTTATGAGTTCGTGCTGTATTTTTAGATACGTGTTGTGTTTTTTAGATACGTTTGGTTAGAAAAGTGTTCTTAACTAACTGATAGCTCTACAGGCGCCTGTGATATATCGTAGTGTCACCGTGTATTAACAGACGGCGCTACAACTCAGACAACTTGTGCCCGCCGGGCAATATTTTTCGCATGTCTCCCTTTAACAGAGGCCTATTCAATCAGAATATCATTTGTCAAAAAAAGAAAGAAAATCAAGACATCCCATACGCGAGCACTGAAAAGCAGGCCCACATATGACATGCTCAATTTCTGCCTGACGATATGACTAGAGGCTAACATTAACAGTTTTTTCATTGGCGTGATACACCTCCTACCTGGTATTGATATTTCGTCCGTTTAGTTCCATATCAACAAGGACTGCAATGGGCAAGTAATGCAAGTGTGACTGTCGTAGGAAAATAAATGAAAAATGTCTTCTTGTTTGGCGAATTTACACGTGTAGGTATGTAGGCCTACACAAATTACTTAACGGAAACTCCTAATGTGGTTCATCCCATTAATAATTTCGTGGGTCTAGAGTCAACCCGGCATAATCATCTGCTTGTCAATGAAACAGGTACATACATGCTACTGGCAGTTGGTGATGGAAATTTTCAAGACAACTGATGTACTATTTAATTAATATTACGAATCGAATCACACCTAGCATCTGAAGTCAAAATGTTCGTCAGAATGTCAATTTTAAAATTAGAGGGGGGCATTTTGGAATTTGTGAGTTAGTTCGGCGCAGTGATCAATTTATCCCGCTGTAACGTGCATTTCGCGGGCAGATGTACACTGTAGAAAGTCGCGACGTCACGGGACAGCGCGTCACGCGGGTGACGTCATCATGTCGCTGAAAGTTGGTAATGGTGAATAACTGGTTGTCCTAAAATATATACATGTACAAGGAATCCGTAAGTTGCAACGTGCAAGGTGTTTATTACGTCCGCACTGCCCTACTACGAACGTACGGTAAAATATCACTGCAAGCCGCCACCATCGACCAGTGCAACGTCGCACACTATTACTCTGTATTCCACTTTCGAGTGGCGCGAGGTTTATCAACGATAGCTCCGCAACGGCTGGGTCAAATTTGACATACCATACAATCGATTTGTCTTTTTTGCCGCTACAGCCATCATCCCTGTCATTTTCCCAAAAAACGTGACAGAAAAAAGTTCTTTCACAAATCACAGTTCGTGTTTACGGCCGAAATGGCGGCCATTTTCAAATGGCGCAGTGCATCGCGCGCGTGTAAACTGCACTGAACACCATGGCGAAATAAAATGGGTTTTGAAAAAGGGATCCGTTATGCCGGCCTTACGCGAAAAATGAAGATAGCAGAAAGATACCGACAAGAAAGACAAGTCAATTGACGTATGGTATGTCGAATTTGACCCAGCCGTTGCGGAGATATCGGCTGAAAACCTCGCGCCACTCGGATGTGGAATGAAGTGTAGGTAAACGGCCCCTTGGTAAATTTGTTGCAGAAATAGTCTTCTCACTATGACTCATACATCATCTGGTCTAAGTCAGAAAAAAAAATCAACTCGAGTGGAGACTCTGAGTCTCACTTTAGGGACAAAATGGTTCGAAACACTTTTTGACTCAAAATGAAACAGATGAAAATATTTCGGCGCGAGACAATGACATCTCGGCCTAAAATATTTTCTCTCAGATCGAGACTGTCAGTATCTCAATCCGAAATATTTTCTCTCGGAACGAGGTGTCATTGTCTCGGGCCGAAATATTTTCTGTTTCATTTTGATTCAAAAAGTATTTCGAACCATTTTGTCCCTGAAGTGAGACTCTGAGTCTCCACTCGAGTTGATTTTTTTTCTGTGTGTAGGCCTATCTGAGTCACTCGCGCAATGGCACCTCGCCGTGGTGGCCTCGACTACAATACCGGCAGGTAGACCGAAGATGTTTAGCACGTTTAGCATGTTTAGCACGAATGCATCAAAAAGGTTGAGTGGAATAGAGGGAAAAGCATGTTCAACAGTCATAAAATTCTAGGCCTACCGGTCCGCACAGCCCATGACGCTGATCGTCAGCGCCTGGCAACCAAGTTCAATCGCAGCAGCGTTAGGCACGTGCAGTGGACTGCCAAGTTTAACAGTAGGCCTACTGGTTACGCAATGTAGGCCTAACAGAATGATACTTTGTCACATTTGGAAGAATATTACCACCTTTCCTTGTCATTTAACTCACTTACAGGCCGAGACTAGCACAGCTTTTTAGCAAGGAAATTGTTTTTTTTTCAAATCGTGGTTGACCATGATCTGTCGTCTTCACGCATTCCGCGCTGCCGGGCACAGCCGCAGAGACGGGTTGTGACACATAGTCCATGGGCTAGGGGCTAGGTCATGTAATCATGCGCCAAGGTCACCATGCACTGTAAAGGAGTTCTTAATAAAATCGCCGTGTCTATGGTTTGGGGTGNACCATGGATTTGTTGTTTAGGTCAGAGTGCCCGACCCCGAGATCAAGTACGATATCAATTTGTCGAAAATATGGTCCATTCAAAACTACTCTCTAGCTCTGTTATTTCTGAGTGCACATAACTGCGGGAGGTGTCATTTTGTTCGTAATGATCTTCTCTACACAATAATCCTTCACAAATTAAGATCCCTTCAGTTACAGGTTCACCAAATGCAAATTAGTAAACTCACTTTTGGCACATATTTTGAGTTGTACATTCTTGGTACTTATATATTCTTGATAACATGCGATACTAGGTCAGTGCATGTGAAAAAAAATTAAAGTACATGTACATCTATTCAAACGCGAATTAAAGCTTTGCCAAAGGCTTTGCGCCGACCCACACTAAAGCTGCATTTAGCTGACACGCGGAATGCGGATTGCGGAACGCGGAAGCGGAAAATGCAATGCATTTTCGCATACAACATATCTTTCCGCCAGGGTTTCCGCGTCCCTATACCGCATTCCGCGTGTCAGCTAAACGCAGCCTTACAGCAGCTTACCCCTTTCTTTTAGAAGAAAACGGGACTTGCGAATCAACCAAACTCCATTTCACCTTCTGCTCGATAAGAAAAAGATGCAGGTCGTCGAGGAAACGGTAATGCATTTTAAGGCGGTATTCTGACTTAGGCTGTTTTTCCACGAGACGTTTGCGGACGCGGTTTCGGTGGCGGGAGCGGGTGCGGGTGAAATAGCTAATGGGAAATACGTTGGTTCGATTTTTTCCACCCGCTCCCGCCACCGAAACCGCGTCCGCAAACGTCTCGTGGAAAAGCAGCCTTAGAGGCGGCGTTCACTCATAATCCCCCAGATGGTAGCCTCGCACCATTGGCTTATCAGCCAAGCATATGAACCAAAAGTCTGAGCTATGGGGACGGGAAACCACTTCCACGATCATTGTGTACAGCGTGTGAACATTTTAATGAGATCAACTCGAGAAGAGAAATATAGAGATTTACTTAGTGATGGCATGTGTTGGACTTAAAATCTCCCGTAATAAATTCTTGCAACTTTCAACAGAGTGAGCGACCTTATTTTTCTGCATATCCCCTGACATTGCTAATTAAAAAACAATGCTGTAATCCTTATAATACATGTACAATGTACACCAGATACCGGTAAACACTGTTCTACTCAGCTTTCCGAAGTCCCCACTTTGTTGACACTCTGTGTGTTTGAGTCCCCGATTGCCAAGCGGCCTATTGAATCAGTTAGTTTTAGGGGAACACAGGCTGATCAGGAACAACTAACAAATGTGACATTGGTACACCCGAAACGTTTGACATACCTGTAATCAAATCAATTTCACATTACATGTATTTGTTGATCATGCAAGTCTAAACATATAATTTCATGACGGCATTCATATATACTATAACAATACTACACAGATCAGTATGCACAAGTCACAATACACGTAGATGAAAATACTCCAGTATATTTCAACAATATATTTTATAACAATAAATACATCTAAAATATGTACATTAATCCATCCAGAATGAAATAATCATTATGACTTTCTTGTCCTCTCCCTCCAGTGGTGAAAATCTAAAGATAAATCGAAGAAAGACAATATATACATGTATTTACATAGTACGTTCATTTATCATTGATCAAACCTGCAGGTGCCCAACTTGTCAGCCCTAGTTTGTTTTATTTCATACCATAGTTTTAATTTTCTCTCTGTCTTTGTATTCTTTGTTCTCTTTATTCTCTCAGTTTTATTTTAGTTTTACGTGTTATTTAAAGAATTTATTCCTTGGGCGCCCTCAACTGCCTTAAGGCTTGGGGCTACCTATGCCGACTTTATTGACGCTCTTTGAAAACAAGCGTCCTAACATATTCATGACAAAAAGTAACAAACTGATGTTAACGAAATCACAAAAGATTTAGGGTCGGCACGTACACTGAAGATTGGTTTTCGAAAACAGTATACCAAGGTGAGCGGATTTAATCTGAATGTGAATGACTCGTCGCACAAAGGCCAGTTCCGTGGATTGCCACTAGGAAATGAGCTCAGCTATAGGTAGCCCCCCCGCCTTAATTTGGTGCTGGGTTAGCCCTTTGGACACCGGCTAGCTTATTGTGCAATGAATGTTTTTTGTTTGTTTTATGCAATACTTTCATTATTTTAACCATTCATTTACTGTAAGCTTATTCTGTGTCTGTGTCCATAAATAAAATAAATATACATGTATTTACATAGTACGTTCATTTATCATTGATCAAACCTCTCCGATGACGTAGGGGCTCCCCTTGAACCAATCTCTGCGCCAGCCTCGGTTAAAACCCGCACTGTATTGTATTTTACAGTATTTTCAAAATACTGCAAAAATACAATACAGTAGGATATATGACCCCTGGTGATGGTACGCTCTTCAAATATGGAAACTGTCCAACGTTATCACATCAGATAAATGTAAAATTAAGATGCAGCGTGGGCAAAAATACTCTCTTCTTCGGTTCGTTTCTTGTTCCATAAAACACCATCGTCTTCAGGAAAATATCGTTTTGTACTTCTAGGTGGCAGTATAGGTTTACCGGAAATCTGGTAGATGGCAGTAAGTGGCAGTAGGGAACGCCGATCACGCTGACCACGCGAGAATATACGCGTGGGTTTGAACTGATAGTACACAGATGCCACCTATTATTCATGACGATTGAAGGTGTGATTGGCCGTGCTTGGTGAACCATATCTCTCGAACAATGAGCCTCTATAGGTGTCACGTCTGCTCTATAAGTGATCATGTGACCAGTTGGTGTCCCTGTTAGCACTGCGAGGCCTGTCGAGTGCAAAATCGTTGGACGTGTATCCTCTGTGTTACGATATAAGGCTGACCCTAACAATGACCTTTCCCATCAGCCAATCATTCTACTCCTTAGTGAGTAACAGGTCTTCTGATTGGTTCCAATGATTTTGCACTCGACAGTGGTGCTGCTGAACACACATATCGCTCGTGTTGCTGTTAGATCCTTCCATCGCATCGGAAGCGATAGAAATTCTGTGCTTTTCTCATCTGTTAAAAATCTAATAAATATAGGCACACACTCGGACCTCTTCAGTGCCGTGCTAAAGGTTGTTTTATTTGATTAGACTTCGTCATCTTTTCAAATACTTGCGCGTTCCCTTTTCGACCAGAGAGATTGCCATCAATCCTCAATACAGCAGAGGGCTTGGGCTAAGATACACGGTCAACGGCCACTCTTGCCGAATCGCCGGTTAATGTCGTCCTGGGTATAACAGAAATATACCCAGGTTCAATGTCGTCCCACATCTATACCCTGGGTATACAATGTAGTTCGATCTACAAAGGTATACCCAGTACCGTAGTTTTGAGCCTAGGTACGAGTTAGCAACGGACCTCGCCATTCTTGACACTAGAGGGCGTTCCAAATAACACCCTCTAGTATCGATCAGCCACCGCCATGTTGAAAAGAAATGCAGCGCAATAATATGTGTAAGGATTCCTTACCATTGTGAAGCGGTCCCTAATGGTAACTCCATTAGGAGGACTGATGCGGTCAAACATGGCGGTGACTGATCGATGACAGTGTCTATTTGTGTAACGTAGTGGAGAAAATGGGCACTGTTGTACAGTTTGGGACCTCGCGTGATCAACAGGACCGCGCGCGATTGGTAGTTCTGTCGTATACCTGGGCGGCATGTTCGTGACAAATGCGTGAATTGAAAACATGTTTTTCGACTTGTCATGTGAAATTTGCGAGAACAATCTGGTCTTCAGGTGCTGTGTCCAATCCTGGGTATACTTTTGTAGATCGAACTATACCCAGGGTATAGTTTTGTGCGACGACATTGAACCTCGGTATAGATTATTTCTGTTATACCCAGGACGACATTAACCGATTCGGCACCACTCTTCTAAGTCTTTGTGGGACCGGACTGGGCATATCTCAAGTGGCCAATGTGATTGCATTTACTTGCGTTAAGAGCATTAGTCACAATGTTCTGAATCAAAATTCCGGCGGCCCAACGACATCGATAGCAGAAAATGACGTTCATCAGAAGAAATCAGTTGTATCTTCGCAAGAATTGCCATCACATAATCTCGAATTTAAAGGCTCTCCACACGATGTATCTTCTCCATGTTGATGTTTCCACTTCTAAAACTTCGTGCCTACTTTTTCCTCCAACGCCGTACTTTGTTTCCTTTACATATTTTTCTACATCACACTCTTCTAGTCTTCGTGTGACCAGACTGGGCATATCTCAAGCGGTCAATGTAACTGCATTTACCTGCCTTTAGAGCAATCTTTACAATGTTTTTCATCAAAATTCCGGCGGCCCAACTACACCGGTAGCAGAAAATGACGTTCATTAGAAGAATAAAGTTGTTTCTTCGGAGGAACTGCCATCAAATTGTCTCGAATTTAAAGGCTCTCCACATGATGTATCATCTCCATGTAGACGTTTCCACTTCCAAAACTTCGTGCGTACTTTTTCCTCCAATGCCGTACTTTGTTTCCTTTACATATTTTTCTACATCACACTCTTCTAGTCTTCGTGTGACCAGACTGGGCATATCTCAAGTGGTCAATGTACATAACTACATTTACTTGCCTTTAGAGCAATCTTTACAATGCTTTTCATCAAAATTCCGGCTGCCCAACTACATCGGTAGCAGAAAATGACGTTCATTAGAAGAATAAAGTTGTTTCTTCGGAGGAACTGCCATCAAATTGTCTCGAATTTAAAGGCTCTTCACACGATGTATCACTCCATGTTGCTGTTTCCACTTAAAACTCCGTGCTTACTTTTTCCTCCAACGCCGTACTTTGTTTCCTTTACATATTTTTCTACATCACACTCTTCTAGTCTTCGTGTGACCAGACTGGGCATATCTCATGTGGTCAATGTAACTACATTTACCTGCCTTTAGAGCAATCTTGACAATGTTTTTCATCAAAATTCCAGCGGCCCAACGACATCGGTAGCAGAAAATGACGTTCATTAGAAGAATAAAGTTGTTTCTTCGGAGGAACTGCCATCGAATTGTCTCGAATTTAAAGGCTCTCCACATGATGTATCTACTCCATGTTGACGTTTCCACTTCCAAAACTTCGTGCGTACTTTTTGCTCCAACGCCGTACTTTGTTTCCTTTATTTACATATTTTTCTACATCACACACTTCTAGTCTTCGTGTGACCAGACTGGGCATATCTCAAGTGGCCAATGTGATTGCATTTACTTGCCTTTAGAGCAGTCTTTACAATGTTTCATCAAAATTCCTGCGGCCCAACGACATCGGTAGCAGACAATGACGTTCATTAGAAGAATAAATTTGTATCTTCGGAAGAAATGCCATCAAAATTATCTAGAACATAAAGACTCTCCACATGAGATATCTTCTTCATGTTGATGTTTCCACTTCCAAAACTCCGTGCTTATTTTTGTCCTCCAACGCCATATTTTGTTTCCTTTACATATTTTTCTACATCACACTCTTCTAGTCTTCGTGTGACCAGACTGGGCATATCTCAAGTGGTCAATGTAACTACATTTACCTGCCTTTAGAGCAATCTTTACAATGCTTTTCATCAAATTTCCGGCGGCCCAACGACATCGGTAGCAGAAAATGACGTTCATTAGAAGAATAAAGTTGTTTCTTCGGAGGAACTGCCATCAAATTGTCTCGAATTTAAAGGCTCTCCACATGATGTATCATCTCCATGTAGATGTTTCCACTTCCAAAACTTCGTGCTTACTTTTTCCTCCAACGCCGTACTTTGTTTCCTTTACATATTTTTCTACATCACACTCTTCTAGTCTTCGTGTGCCCAGACTGGGCATATCTCAAGTGGTCAATGCAAATGCATTTACTTGCCTTTAGAGCAATCTTTACAATGTTTTTCGGCGGCCCAACGACATCGGTATCAGAAAATGAGGTTCATTAGAAGAATAAATTTGCATGTTTCTACGGAAGAACTGCCATTAAATTATCTCGAATTTAAAGGCTCTCCACATGAAATTATCTCGAATTTAAAGGCTCTCCACATGAAATTATCTCGAATTTAAAGGCTCTCCACATGATGTATCATCTCCATGTTGATGTTTCCACTTCCAAAACGTCGTGCTTACTTTTTCCTCCAACGCCGTACTTTGTTTCCTTTACATATTTTTCTACATCACAACTCTTCTAGTCTTCGTATTACCAGACTGGGCATATCTCAAGTGGTCAATGTACAGGTAACTGCATTTACCTGCCTTTAGAGCAGTCTTTACAATGTTTTTCATCAGAATTCCGGCGGCCCAACGACATCGGTAGCAGAAAATGACGTTCATTAGAAGAATAAAGTTGTTTCTTCGAAAGAACTGCCATCAAATTATCTCGAATTTAAAGGCTTTCCAAATGAAATTATCTCGAATTTAAAGGCTCTCCACATGATGTATCTTCTCCATGTTGATGTTTCCACTTCCAAAACTTCGTGCTTATCATTTTCCACCAACGCCGTACTTCACGTTTCCCTCACATATTCTTCTGCCTCACACGAAAAAAATATTCTATCATCAAATAAAATAATTGGCCGCCCTGCAGAGAAATGTTCCAATCAAACCAAGTAAACACAAAGGAAGGTTCCATTGTACTTTATCACCCGAGTTACACCCGTCACTGGCGCAGGTACCGAGATACCCAGTGTAGTCATGTCCCTCGAATTTAAATTGTCCAATTTTGCTGTCCAGTTCAGTCAGCCTCTCAAGCGAGCATCGCCGGAAAACAACTTCAATATCATCACTCTCTGAAAGCACAAGGTAGACAGAAGTGGCATTAAGGGTTATTGATTCGTGATCAAGATGTTAAAAGGAGTCTTTGAGCAGGATCCATCGGCGGACTTAGAATGTGATTAAATGAAATGGTCCATGGACCATGTGCTCACCTGTGTGAACGTACCAGAAGAACAAATGACAAATGTAAAATCGAAATACTCCAGGCCGGGAGTTCCAGGGTCATGATTACAGTCAAAATTTCAAGGTCAAAACATTCTAGCTTGAGAATTTATGACATGCCAAAGTCGATTTTCCATGCCACTAAAATGGCTATATTTGGAACTTGACCTCTGACTGTAAAAAGTAGGTCAGATCAAAAACTCTTTTCATAATGTCATGTATCCTCATTAGATACACCTCTGACAAAAAAATGGAGACAATTCAGTTAACGGTTCAGGAGTTACTAGGCTTTGAGCTTTGGTTTTGGCCACCTGGTGGCCAAGCTAAGAATCGAATCGGACCGAAACTTGGTGTCAGAGGTCATCTGGCATAGGGGTGTATACGTACCAAGTTTCAGGTCAATAGCCCAAGCACTTGCGAAACGTGCCACCAAAAGACAAAATTTTGAACTTTGACCTCTGTGACCTTGAAAAGTAGGTCAAACCAAAAATCCTTTATATACGTAATGTACCCTCAGCAGATTCACCTAAGATAAAAATTTGGAGGTAATCAGGAGTTATTGCACTTTTCGTGTTTTCAGTTTCTGCCACCTGGTGGCCAAGCTAAGAGTCGAATCGGACCGAAACTTGGTGTAGTAGGTCATCTGACATAGGGGTATATATGTACCAAGTTTCAGGTCAATAGCACCCGCGGTTACGAAACGTGCCACCAAAAGGAAAAATTTTGAACTTTGACCTCTGTGACCTTGAAAAGT
>NMRB01002167.1:8445-32692 GCA_002633025.1 Notospermus geniculatus | reverse complement strand
TTTGTTTCCTTTACATATTTTTCTACATCACACTCTTCTAGTCTTCGTGTGACCAGACTGGGCATATCTCATGTGGTCAATGTAACTGCATTTACCTGCCTTTAGAGCAATCTTTACAGTGTTTTCATCAAAATTCCAGCGGCCCAACTACACCGGTAGCAGAAAATGACGTTCATTAGAAGAATAAAGTTGTATCTCCGGAAGAACTGCCATTAAATTATCTCGGGTATTTTCGCGGGCCACGAAAATCATTGTTTATTTACATTTTATTTGTTTGTGTCCAGGCTTTGTTTGTCTTATGAGTAATTTGATGGTGGCGTGCCCCTCTACAAATTCTTTTGATACTGAAAGTATTCAATTTGGTGATTTGGCATGTCCCAAATGTCCAAAACAACAAAATGTAAACATCAATGTTTACAAACATTGAATGTAAACAATGAAGTCGTGATACGTTCTTTAAAGGCTCTCCACATGATGTATCTTCTCCATGTTGATGTTTCCACTTCCAAAACTCCGTGCTTATTTTTGTCCTCCAACGCCGTACTTCACGTTTCCCTTACATATTCTTCTACCTCACACGAAAAAAAAAATCTATCATCAAATAAAATAATTGGCCGCCCTACAGAGAAATGTTCCAATCAAACCAAGTAAACACAAAGGAAGGTTCCATTGTACTTTATCTCCCGAGTTACACCCGTCACTGGCGCAGGTACCGAGATACCCAGTGTAGTCATGTCCCTCGAATTTAAATTGTCCAATTTTGCTGTCCAGTTCAGTCAGCCTCTCAAGCGAGCATCGCCGGAAAACAACTTCAATATCATCACTCTCTGAAAGACCAACGTAGACAGAAGTGGCATTAAAGGAGCTGGATGTCCAAGTTGTAAACACGATATTCACTAGTCTCGGTCACCCAGCCGAATCTGAGGATCGAACGTTTGTGTCGCAGTACCTGCGGAACGAAACGGTTGGCTGCGCGAGACTACAAATTTGCTTCAGTACATATCACCGATAATAGGTGGCAGCACAGCGTGGATAGAGAACCAGTGAGTGGTTGAGTGAGTTGCATTGGACCCGGCACCAGTCTAACGATCACGGGGCGTTACTGGTGCTGCCACCTTCACGAAGGAATAAAACTAGTTTGCCGACCACTGTTTGTAAACAAACTGGTTTGTTTACAACTTGGACGTCGAACTCCTTTAAGGGTTATTGTGAATTGATTCGTGATCAAAAGATGTTAAAAGGAGTCTTTAGGCAGGATTCGACGGACTTAGAATGTGATTTAAAAACCTGATAGCCCAATCCTCCGTAGGTCATTCGGAAATGGCTGGTCTTATGGCAGAGTGGCAGGTTTGGAATCAGAGCAAGAAAGCCATATTCGACGGTAGTTTCGTTAAAGGGAGACTCCATTCATTGTGTAAAATTTTGAATTTTTGAAATATCGTTTTAAATACATTCAAATTCATTGATATTTGCAACATGTCATATTTTGTTCAAATCAGCAAACTCGTCATTTTAAACATTTTTATTGTATTCCAAGGCACCACTGCACAGCACATGTGATGTCATATGTGTTCAATGCGTATTTAAGGTACAACCAATAGGCCTAGGCAGTCACAGTAGGCTATTAGGTCATTCACTACAATAAAGGTCTTCAGCCTATGGACACGAGTGACATCACAACTCATGGCAATAGTCATCATGGATTGATAAAAATTCAAAAGTTTACGAGTGGAGTCTCCCTTTTAATGTACTCAAGGTGTGCAAAGGTTCGATAAAATAGTGGGTCGTAGCCGTAGTCTTTAGCAGCGCGTTGCTGACGTGCCAGTCTGTCACCCCCCCCCCCCCTTACGCTTAGACCAATGAAACTATGACTGCCCAGAGTTTTCAATGTTTGAATTGCCCATAGAGAACCAACTTGCGCAAGAAAATTCTCATTTGGGGGAGCGTCTCAATACTATATCTTACGTCGTGTTCCTTTTATTTTGATGCAATAGGACGCCGGAAATTCTCCCGTGTGCTTCTCCTTTCCCTGAAAACACTTTTCCTTGTAGACGCTGTAGGCTGGATCAAAGGGGTCGTGGCAGCTCGGGTCGGAATAGTTATACGACGCGCACATGTAGCAGCCAACAGTCCCTCCTAGAACGAAAATTATAACAAATCATAGTCAACAAATCATTTTTTGGCTTGGTGATCATCAACTAGAACTAAAGTTGACTAAGGTCTTAAAATCTTTTCAAAGCAACTACATCCACAATAGTGGTCAAGAATATCAGCAGTGTTTAATTCTAGGTAACTTGTACGTACATCCACAAAAATGTTACACGATAAGATCCCAGTAAAGCACATACATATAAAGTACATACGTATACCTATTAAGTGGTCAATGATGCAGCCACTAGATTTGCCCGTAAGATGATTTTAAAGGTGCTCTAGTTCGAATTGTAAACATTACGGTTTGTTTATTTACATGGTTGATTATAATAGTTATTTTTCCTCGGACAGGTGGCAGCACCATGTATACCAAAACAATAATGTTATCTATTTTTATATCTATCTTGATAAATAATAATAAGCAAGAAGTCAATCTCCAGAATTCACAAATTTTCGACCCCAACCGGGGTCTTTTTCAAGTGGAACTTTACAATCTGAAACTCTAGAAAAGACTGAGCTGAAACCCGAATGTGGAACTAACTAACCTGTGTAGACAGGATGAGTAAGCAATTAAGGAAAGAATAGTGTCCAAGCACCACGGATTGATAAATATTCTTGTAACTCAAAAACAAACAAAAAGTTGTGAAAGGCGAAATTTAATTCGATTTTATCTGATTTGTTAGTACCAGAAGTTGACAATAGGTGGCACACCGTAATGTTTACAATTCGAACTAGAGCACCTTTAAGTGAAAGTGATCAGAAATGTAGGTAATGAGAAAGACTACGAGAAAAAGGAGCCGAAGCATGTAGCTAGAATACAGGGATGCGTGGTTCGTCCCACGTATCTTGTGCGGCGTAGGCAAAATTATCTCTGCTGCGGGACTGATCGAGCACGTTGTCCGCTAAACGCAAAGGTCCGAATGTTCCATTCTGAGCCACCGCCACGCGTGTTGTGACTGTTAAGGGGGGTTTACACGGTTCAACATCTGTTGAAAGCTGTTGAATGTTGAACGCTGTTGAACGTTGTTGAAACCTGTTGAACCGTGTAAACCCCCTTTCAACACCTTTCAACACGGCCTTTCAACAGCGTTCAACAGCGTTCAACAGGTTTTCAGAAATAGGAACATGTTCCTATTTTTGAAACTTGTTGAAAGCTGTTGAAAGACCTGTTGAAACGTGTTGAAAGGGGGTTTAGACGGTTCAACAGCTTTCAACAACGTTCAACAACTTTTGACGTCTTTTGACGTTCAACAGCGTTCAACATGTTGAACCGTGTAAACCCCCCTTTAAGTGTCCCCGCATTACTTGGAAAAAAAACTTAAAAAAAACAGATTGACACGTCAGTCAGTGTCCCCGTTCATCAAGTCGTCAGTCTAGGACAACCCTGGCCAACGGGACACATTCTACGAAAGCCCAGAATGATCATTCAAAATTCAATATTAAATTTTGAATTTTGAATGAGCATTCTGGGCTTTCGTAACATTCAGTTATTACTTCGGTGTTATGCTTAAATGAGAACGGCATGCGATCTCTTAGCGGTATTTTGACTGCCGTAGTAGAGGGAGCCGCCTAGCGGCAGAAATACGAAATAAAAAAAAATTACAAAATACATAGTACATCGGGTCCATTCGCCGACAACGTAGTTAGTCCCTGGTGTTGGAGAGTGGTGAGCACGGCGATGGTGGCGCCGGCTCACGAGAAAAAGTACCAATACCGGGCTCCTTACAACGAAATTCATCAAAAACACGTGCTTTGCATATTTTCCTAGAAATTCATTCGTTTCGGGTGAAGAAATGTAACACCTCGTAACCATAGAAACTGCTGCTTGGCCAGTGAGGATGTAACCAAGACTTTTATTTGAGACTACTGGACCGCGTTTGGGATTTTTCTTGTGTTTTACCTAAATTAAGCATTCCTCTGCATTGGAAGGAATGTGTCAATGAAAACAAGCTCATATTAGGGTGGTTTAGAAATCAAACGATAAACGTAAACATTAACGACAACATTATTTTTGTACCGAAAATGCAATATAAAATCTGGTTATGTGTAGTATGAAAAATAACATTGTCGTAAAATTTACGTTTATCGTTTGATTTCTAAACATCCCTATTAGCTTTTACACTACCTTTTACAATCTATAAACAATCTGTGCGCGTTATTCCTACTTACTGAAAACTCCAATAGAAGCTACAAGCTACACGTAATCTGTGTTGCAACAAAAGCATACATGAAACCACACAGCAGGAAACAAAAGTAAGTTAAATCAAATACATTGTATACTGTGGCTATGGAGAATCTACATGTACTTGTACATGTACGTAATTGAAGGGAAAGTAAAACAAATAGAAATTGACAACGTTTGCCTCTCTAATCCGATCATAATAACAACCCCGTAACTATCCAAATAAACACCGCGTTCGTGTTCGTGCAGGAATGTCCCCATTAGCTGATGAAGTTTTATTGAAATCGATCCACACGCACAAAAATACATGTACAACTGTAATTCAGAAAAACGTTTATTGGAAATGAATGGAAATTCTCAGAATATTCCATACTTATTAGCAAGAGTGTACTTCCCATTCGCAGCACACTCCGCAATAACGATGCCTATGGTCGGGACATGGCAACTCATTAGAGAGGTTGTGCAGCGGCCTGACTCCGACTCCGACTTCAACTACGAGAATGTCCGCTATGGACATCCTTGATAAAAACGATTTGATAGACGTTTTCAATTCGTCAAACACCATAAATTGAAGGCAGAAAAATTTGGCCTTATAAATCGGAAGTGCGGATAAATAATGTACATGTATATTGAAGTCGTAATCCTAGTCGTTACGACTTGAAACACGACTGTAATATTTGCGATTTACGTGCACTTCCGATTACGAGTCAAAATTATTCTGCCACAAAGTTATGGCATTATACGATTTGCAAACGTCTATCAAATCGTTTTTATCAAGGATGTCCATAGCGGACTGCAATTCAATCTGGTAGTTGAAGCAAGTGTAAAGTTTTTCCAGTGTTTCCGTGTGTCAGTGTTCCCCCTATTGTTCTGGAAACACTGGCAGATAGATCGACACGTTTCTCTCTGTGTCCTCCATTGTCGAGTCGCGGCTTATTCCGTCAGACAATAGCAGGGGAACACTCGCAGATGGGGAACGCTCAAAAACGTTACACCGGAGTCGGAGTCGGGAGGCTGCGCAACCTCTCTACTATCGTAAAATTGTCCACAACAAATTGCTTGTACAAGCAAAGAAAATGGCGAAGCAGCCTCGGGCTCTGAATTATACATTGCATTTTCTTAATTACCCGCGAACGTTACCCTAGCCGTCGCGAAGGAGTGCTTTCCTTGCCGCGCATGTTCTTAGTAATCTACCAGAAATTAACGGTGACGATATCGGCGCTAAGAGGGACAGCGACATCCACAGTGATGGAAACCGTTACCATGGGTACCTGTAGATTCGTTGAGACTCATTGAGATATTTTCTCAGGGAATGTTTGCGGTGGTAATACTTTTATCATTAGAAGGATGCTGGGTATGAATATCCTTAGACGGTGTCTGCATGCAGTAAATGTACTTGGTTTCAAAATGTGGACACCACATTCATTGGTATTCTTATAAAGTCTGGCAACATCTATCTTCGACCTTATGGAATGCGGAAGTCATGTAATGTGGCAGAGCTTTGCGGTTTTTAATCATGCTTGTCGATCATTTGTGGTCATTCTCCTATTGTTCGCGCTGTCCACTGGTTATTCAATAGCTACGTGTGATTAAAGGTCCGTGGAAAATCCAACTATCAATTTCCTAACTTCCGCATTCCATTGGGTCAAAGTTTATAGATGTTGCCAGACTTTACGTTGCCTTCCTGATGGTTTTTGCTGCAGTCAAAACTGAAAGTGTCCATCTGTCCATCAGTGGCCAAAGAAATTGCATAAAATTTGCGTAATATTATTTGTGAAATATGTAAAGGATGTAGCGCAATTCACCCTTCACTCAGATGCAAAGGGACTGTTCATTTTTGTCACTTGAGGAATCTGAGTTGTTATCGTTGGGGAAACAGAAAATGCTATGCACTAGGAGCTGTCGGCGAGTTGACCAATAGGTGTCACTACGGCCCACTTCAATGCGTATAGCGGACCCAGTCATTATTGATCAAGCAGCAATCACGTAGACTTTCCTGTACATTGGTCCGCTAGAACTTTGCTGCCATCTGTTGGCAATATGCGCGGCTGACTGCTCCTATTGCAGGGATTATTTGTTGTGCTGTACAGAATAATCTCTGCAATTTGCAGCTTCATAGCTTTCTCCATTTTCTCAAGGATCACAACTCAGATTCCTCAACTGACGAAAACGAACAGTCCCTTTTATCGCCGGTGTCCAGTAAGCGAGGCAAAAGTGCAATGCAGAACTTCATTGCATGAGGCCAGACGGAAAGGATATCATTCTGCGCAGGTGAAGCATTCAAAGGTACCTTTTGAGCGCTGATTTCTTATTTGTTTTAATTTTTTAACTTTTTTTAAGTAACTTAACTCAGCACCTCACACCCACACATAAAAGAAGCAGCACCACCCTCCCCCCCCAAAAAAACTATAGAACAAACTCGAAAGCCTATTATCATTCTCACTAAAAATACTCTAGATTCGTTCTTCTAAGGTTACTTCATATATTCATGCTGTAGGTTTAGGCCTAGCCCACAATATAGACCACACAAAGAATTTATTGATTCTATTCAACATACATTAACTGACCAATGAGTGAGTCTTGCGTTAGTTGCAGTGGGCCGCGAAGACTGCTTTGTTGGCAGGCACTATTAAAAGAGTGCCTGTTACAATCACTATTCCCTTATGAATATAACGATGTCAACACGGATAAATCAGTCTTCAATAGCCCTTTCCCTCCTCGCCTGTCAGTCACATTTATTTTGCCATGCATATTCAAATAGTGGGCGGTCATATGGGTTTTCAGTGAAGTAACCTTAGAAGAACGAATCTAGAGTATGCATCAGTAGTACACACCTCATCGACAATTCACCATATAAACACACAACAGCAAATCGGACCCTATTTTCAGTGTTATACTGTATCTACTCACTTATAACGACAGTATATTAAATATTCGTAGATCAGGACCGCCTTTTTCACCACGTGATTGAGGTAATCCTACTCATATTCATTCATATGGATTAGTTCAAGTACGATCATTGCTATTACACAGCACGTGAGTACGATTTCCATGATGGTGAAAAGGGCAGTCCGCTATTCTGCTAATATTTGATAAACTGTCGTTATAACTGAGTAGATAGAGTATATAAAATTAGCAGTTCAGTTTGAAAGAGCACCTCGCCACAACACCACCAGGTCACACTCGATCGACAGTCTTGTCACCTCTAATGTGGTTTCCGTACGGCGCATTTTGGGATGATATTTTTTTACGAAGAAAAACGTGAAATATACACTCTTAGGCAAAAAGGTTCTTTAGGGGTTCTTTGTGCCATACCGGAGGAACCCCAAGGTTCTATATAGAACCTTCTGTAAAGAACCCGAAAGGGTTCCATATAGAACCTTTCTGTCGCCAAAGAACCCATAAAGGTTCCAGTTGAACCCTTTTCTGAGGGAAAGGTTCTATCTGGAACCTCTAAAGGTTCTTAAACAACCCGAGGGTTCTTAAATCAGAGGGTTCTCCTGGTGTGGCAGCAAAGAACCTTTTCGGCTAAGAGTGTATGCCGAATTCTACATTGGACCCAACAGAAATGTTCTCTGCTCAGCAGGTTTTGCTTTATGACCAAATGGTTGACTGATGTTCCGTCGTTTGCAATGGACCCAACCAAAAAGTACACCGTTCGCCAGTTGCTCTTGGCTGTCATGGATGAAATACACGTGAAACCTAGCAACCGTCTCAAAGAAATCTGGGCCCATGTTCATAAAACCTAGTTACTTACTAATACCCAGTTTGGACAGGCCAATGTCCACAGTTGGTAACCAACTAAGCTAGCAAGGTTTTATGTGAATAGTGAGTGGGCCCTGAATGCCAACGTTTCGTTCTGACGAAATACATGTACGTTATTTTTGTATTTTTGATAGATATAAAAAAACAACAACAAACGCGGGAACTAGGTTTCAATTGGGTGATTTCAAAGTTGGTGTTAACACGGTGTTTACAATGCTTTAATCTAATACATAAGCAAATTCGCCCGTTCTTTGTCACGAATGTTCTCTGCAACCGCTGCATGGAGGGAGCTGAGCAATACCTTATTCGATTGCTCTTGATACAAGGAGTGATCTTTTCAAGGTTAAAATTTTAAAATCGGCCAAACTATGCTTTAAGAAGCGTTTTTCTGTCAGATTGCATCAAATTCAAAAGCAGTGACGTCACAAACGTTGTGTGACGTCATGCATGTCATCACCGTTGCCATCTGAAATCTGCATCACGTCTTCACGTCACTGAGATACGTCCGCAGCTGGGCTAAGTAAAAGTCCACAAAGTACCGTGTCTTAAACCCGGTTTATCGGGTACTAAAGCTAGTACATTGTAAAAACCGTGTTAACACCAACTTTGAAATCACCCAATTATCCTTTTGCCACTGAAATGCTTCCCGATGGAAACCACATTACGCCACGCCATCCACATTTCTGTCTTCCATTGCTGGGAAATAGACGTATCTCCACTCGACGACACGTGGAGCATGGTCAATGGGGACCCTAGCCGACTTTTTCAATAGGTGTCACTAGTGGTTAAAACTATTGAAATGAAACTGACATCCCGGTCCTGATCAATTTCCCACACAAAAGGCGTCCATTGTATTAGGACCGGGTTTCGGTGTGCTGCCCTCTGTCGAGCTAGGACCCCCATTGAAGTAACAGCTCTTTTGTCTACGACTCGGTACACGGTTGCGTAGAGAAAGGCTATTATCTCATTTGAACACGCTCCCCCCGATCTTGAGTCATGATACTTCTTTTAACCACTGGAGGGCAGATTTACAACATAAAGAACCAGCAGCACTAGCAGATCCACTCACACGCCATTACATCAAAAGGTTTAACACTTATAAGACGTTGTACACGCGCCACGGCTACGTTGTCTAAATATTACGATATTGTTAAAAGCTTGGGAAGTAACCGAGAGGGAAGATCAGACAATCTAATGTATATTCCATCAACGTTTCAAGCATACAAAATATTGAAAAAATCGACCTACCAGACCTCCGGGATTTTTGAACTGCAACCGGAAACAGATGCATTACTTTCAAGGTTGGGAAAGGAAGCTTTCGAGGGCTGTACATCGCATTGACAGCTCTCGCAACAGGGCATTTTCTAATTACGTTTTATCACCATCGGATGTTTTGTAGCGTCTTAGCAACATATTGGGCCATCGGTAGCAGTACGGTTAATTTTGTCTATGTGTATTTCATTTCCGATTTTCTGAATTTTTCATTTGGAGATCAAACACTTGGGAACACCACCAAGCTCGGACAAAAAAATCATCAAAGTCATCGACGATGCACTGACACCAAGTGCTTTTTTTTAAAAAAACGCTTGCCAAGATCTAAGGACCTAGGCTGACACTAGGGCCGTATGCACCAACGAAGATTATCTTGAACTCAGATTGAGCCACAGCTTTTTAATTGCTCAGTTTTGCCAGGGCATGATGTGACAATGGAAAAGTTGTGGCTCAACCTGAGTTCAAGGTAATCTTCGTTTTTGGTGCATACAGCCCCAGTGGACGTTTCTTTTAAAATCTCATGTTCGCGACAAGGTATTGCTACCCAGTGAAAAAATCATTGGCGCGCTTGATTTTTAAGAAATTCCACCTAAATAACGCACGAGTTTTTACTGAGAGCATCAGTTTGGTGTTAGCTTAAGCATCAGTTTGGTGTTAGCTTAATATTGGTTGACCTGAATCTGATGATGGTATAATTTGCTAAGGTTGTCCGCAGTCTGACAAGACATGTAATTCGGGGACAAAGGGCATGATCGCAATAACACCGTTGCTTTTCTGCAATGATAAACAAGAAAGAAAGCAGCAAAGCCGTTTATAAAGCCAACGTAAATAATCTAGACGTAATCTATAGCGAACGTGACATAGTAAAATACTGGGGGAGGTTTAGAAATCAACAGATAAACGTAAACATTAACGACAACGTTATTTTTGTGCCGAAAATGTAATACAAAATCTGGTTAATGTGTGGTATGAAAAAGAACGTTGTCGTAAAGTTTACGTTTATCGTTTGATTTCTAAACATCCCTACTAAAGGTGGCTACACGTTATGGTCAGGTCTGTGTCCTTCTCTCCCGGCCTGGTTAATGCAATATTCAGGTTAACCCGGGTATCGTATCGACCGACTGGCTCACGTCGGTGACGTCCCGATAGACGTATGTAACTGATGCTTACAAAGTGGCTGAAGGATTCTCAATTCGGAAGAAGGGACCTTAACCAATAACGTTACTCCCGTAAAACGTTGCGTGTCGTAAAATGCAAAGTGTTCGAATAGGAGCTGTCAGCGAGTTGACCACTAGGTGTCACTAGGGCCCAATTCAATGCATCTAGCGGACCCAGTCATTATCGATCGAGCAGCGATCATAATAGATTTCCTGTACATTTGGTCCGCTAAGACTGTGCTGCCATCTGTTAGCAATATGCGCGGCTGACTGCTCCTATTGCCGCAGATCTGTTGCAATCAGACATAACACTGTGATCTGGTGTAGGCCATGCAGATGAACTCGAAAACTAAACATGACGTCATTTTCTGTCTCTAATACTCACCAGTCTTGGCGACATTGCAGAGTAACACTACGAACAGAGACAAGAACCAGGCGAATATCTGCTGCATTCTGATTGGTTGGTTGGCGATGCGATCTGGAATGTTAAAAATGGAATTATTTTCTACGATCCTAGCTTGGAAGTGATTTTTGATGAGAGGAACAGGTGTGTCGGACAGGCATAAATTGGCTAAATTTTCGTCGCTAAATTGACGATATTGGTAATTCAATTTTCACCTGCATAAGGCAGGTGTAAAGTGCCACAACTTGTCTTCTTGAAAGCTCCCTTGGGGAGCCAATCATGTTCATTGTTTCTACTCAGCCAATCATTTTCCTTGTTTCTAATCATCAATCATCACGGGATCATCAATCACCACGGGATCAAAGCCAAATTCCACGATGTTCACTGGACTGCCTTATTCTACTTCGCGAGTCAAACTAACTGTTCACGTAAGTTGTCCCATATTTTGGCAGCCATCGGGCCTCCCATCTGCAGAGACCTCCAAGAGTACTCGGTACATCATGATGACGGCGTATTGTCACGAATCTCCGGTAATAACAGAGATAAACACGATGTCGTGTCATTCTGCCTTAGCAGATTCATTGATCTAATGACTCTCACACGACAAAAACGTTCCAGTGCGGAATACGGAATAGTTTCTGTCGAATGGAACCCACCAATTACATTCATCGATGACGGTATGCTTCAGTACTGATTATCGTCTACTGTTACAAATAACGAGAGGAGATAATTCCATCAACCAGATGCGAGTGTTTTCTTTCAATTCGTGTGTTGTTTCACTGCAAGTATCACCAATGCTTCATATGATTGGCCGAGGTGACTCACAAATTGATCGTCGACAATCACTTCACCAAAAAGGAATCAAACATAAAGGTTCAACTTACAAATTTAACGTTTTATAAATGTGGACAGTATCCCTTTAAACCTCAAACAGATTTGCATTCCGACTCTTTCATATGATAGGCAAGACCCTTCTGCATGATACTGCAAATTTTGTTGAATCCAGACTAGTTTATCTCATGATACAAAAGGGCTGAATTCATGAGAACCCCACGAACGATGAGAGCGCAGAGTCATCTGTGTACATTTGAATAGGCTAACGTACATTTGCACAGAGAACACTAATTGTGCTGAAAATAGCTCTATTATCCTCAGAAACGGATTTCAAATCATCAAGTTGACAGGTTCATGTCAGAGCGTCTAATTTTCAAACTTTTCCTGGGGGAGGTCCCCCAGACCCCCGCAAAACCGGCGCCGGAAGGCGAAGCCCAATGCCCCCTCCCCCCTGCGAAAAAAAAGCGAGCTACGCCCTGAAGGTTTACCTTTTTAGCTATTTTTTGCAGGGCAGAATACAAAAGCTTAGAAATAAGGAGGCTTCTAGAATACGGGCCTAAGAATGTCTCCGTCAACAACTAGAGAATATTGGGCAGGTGGCCATCCACTTTATCGACGACCAAAGATAGATGTCAGCGTCCATTCAGATGCAAATATCGGTTGCCGTGCTGAGTGACACTTCATGAAGAAAAGAACCACGTATCTGTCAAAGCTAACACTTTATCAAGCCATTGAAGAGCCATTAGGGATCAGTCTGGATGCTCGGCGTCTCAGATATCAAGCGATAATACGTACATGGGAAGACAACAGCTAAGGTCATCTCGCTGGCGAGTCGACCATTACCATTTCATATCCAAGGTTCAGTCCGTTAAATTTGAAAATACAGAATGCAGTGAGGTTTCGCAAGTCTGACCAAACACGAAGTACGAAATACGAAATTCATTTTAACTTCATTTCCACGACCTAATGCATGTATTCTGGAGATGGATGCTACCACAAATGTCGCTGCTGCCAGAGCGTCTTTTAGCATATTATGTAAGACCGAGAGAGTTATGGTCATCTTGAATTTTTAGGTAGGTACGAAGTGGAAACGAAAGATAAATTTCGAATTTTAATATACACCGTAAACTCTATGGCCCGAACTTATAAAAGGTGTTTTTCGCCTGTCTAACTTGGACTTGTTTAAGCCTAAACATTTGTAAGACAACTGTTAGACAAGTCTACCAAAACACCGGTGTTTATCGGAATTTCGAACAATGCAAGGACGTCGGTCTAGCTAGTCAAGTCCAACAGGTGATTAAGCATGTGTCGCCGACCGCACTGCCTTTGTTGAGACGATTATATAATGAATTGTAAAGGGGCATACCTTAGATGACCTCATTTGCGCGGCATTCGTCATATAGGCCTATTCGCTGTTGTGACTGGATGGATCGTACACCCTTAGTCAAAAGTAAATGCCCACCTAATTTTCCGGCATATTTCCTTGAATATTTTTCATAGCCACGTTTTCTTTTCATACAGATAATCTAGGGCGAATAGGACACCTTTTAAGACCATAAAACTTGAAATTATGAATGAATCACAAGCTTAGACAACTGCAAAACAAGCCCCCTGGCATGTTTTGCGATTCCTTTGTTATTTAGACACCGTTGTCTATCTTTGGACGGCAGGTTTAGACACGTCTAAGCTAGACATCCTTCTGTAATCGCAGTTTAAGCTAGACGACTGATTTAGACTTGTCTTGGCGAGTTAGACTTGTCTAAGAGATAGACATCCTTTATAAGTTCGGGCCTATCTGTCTAACGTCATACGCTAAAAGACGCTCTTGTAGCAGGCGATATTTATGGAACCAACCATCTCCTGATTCAAATACTACATTACGTCATGTAAGTAAAATCCAAATTCGTATTTCGTACATGTACTTCGTGTTTCGTCCGATTTGCGAACCTCACTAAAGTACGTTTAGAGTAAACCCTGAATTCATTGTTGTCCGGTTACTAGGGGTTTCATTGACATACGCCCATCGGGGTCGAGAAGATTTAAACGTACTCAACAATATTGTACATGTACGAAAAAAGACCCAAAAGGAAATCAATACAATTGAAGTACCACCATTGCTTGTAAACGGTACGAAATTACAGGATAGGCCTACAATTTTCCAATAAGATATATTCTGTTGTTTTTCACATTAGAATGTTGATATCCATCTAAAATTTATGCTGATTGATCCTGACATTATTTATTTTACATTATTGCCAATTTAGCCACGTTCCTGCCGGCGGCAATTCTGCCTTCGCAAGAATAGACATCGATTGCTTGAGTGGTATTATGCAGCAGCATTCAGGCCGATACGGAAACTCGCGTCGGCACCAAATGTCCGTCGCACTGCATCATTCATTTTGTAGTTCAAGTGCTGGGGTAATATTTACTTGGTGCACCCACACAAAGGTAAACAATTAATTTGTATTCGAAGCTCTCAAACAAATGTAAGCCTTCAATGTAAGCCCCGATTCATCCAGGGCACCGTGGTGTGGGACTCATCGCCATACTCATCTATAGCGTGTTCGGAAAGCTTCCCCGAGGAAGTTTCTGGCGCTTCTCTCGGGGAATGTGAACATGTCCAGTAAAGTCGAATTTCCGAACGATACTTGCACTTCCTCGGGGAAAGGTACTACTGTGGATTGCAGTCGTGAAATATTCCACGTACAGCCAGTCAGCCTGCCGGCCTGGAAAAAAACGAAATGCATGCCGGGAGTTTCCCCAAGTGAGCGACTCGGCGAGTCGCTCACTTCGGCCAGGCTCGAGGGAGCATTGGCAGCTTGCCAAATACCTTTCCGAACGCTCTCGCGTCTCCCTCGAGCTTCCTCGGGGAAGCTTTCCGAACGCGACCATAGGGAAGTTAGCTTTGCGACTGACGAAACCCGATGGAAACTCGGCATGGCCCCGATTTAGCATATTCAGATTTTTATCAACATATTTTGTCAATGCGGATCGTTGTTATTCATTTACAGGTGAAAAGACACTTTATACTGGGAGCCACGGTGGTGTAGTGGTTGGGGATTCCGACTAGGGGTCAGAGGGTGCCGGGTTCGAATCCCACTGGGCGTGAGACTTTGGGCAAGTCTCTTTGCCTCACTTGCCTCTCTCCACCCAGGCCGTGTATTAATGGGTACCGGTCAGATTGTAGCGCTGAATGAGCAGCTCATCTGAGTTCTACTGAAAGGTTTCAGGATAGACTGGGGGTTAAAGTGTAAAGTCGGATGACAGCTCTACCGTTGTTGATATCAGACTATAAATCCAAAACTTTAACTTTAACTTTAATTTTACAGAAAAACTGTCAGTCTGAGAAATAATTCCATACCCCTTAGGACTTTTAACAATAATAGACTATGGCGTGCTAATCGTATTTCTTCATCGAACCTCAGTAATGGACCAGGTTGTTACCGTGGAAACGGTCAAGCTCATTGATTGCGTTAAGTCCGCGAATGTGCTATTGTCGACAAATCCATATTGTTGATATTATCTGGTAAATTGATTGTAACGCTGAAAAGTTATCGCCCTTCAGCCTACATGTACAATCATGATAGAAAGGTACCGGCATGTTATTTTTGCAAAAATGACGAGTGTTTTATTAGGATTTAAAAAAAAATTAGTGACATTTAACACTTATGTGTTTTTTACGCCGAGTCAATTGTTGTTCAGTCAATGGACTTTTTTTATCCCGTCTAAGCGTTTTTATGGGCGCCCTTAATTGCCTTTTGGTGCTGGGTTAGCCCCCTTGGACACAGACTTGTGTATAAATTTTGTGCAATGTTTGTTTTAGCATGTGTTTTATGTAAATATTTTAGATATCTTAGCCATTCACATAACTGTATCTCTTTGTCAGTGTCCAATAAATATGAAAATTAAATTAAATATGATTTTTCCCCTATACATGTAGTTACGTATTTTTTTATCCCTCACCCATTTTGCTGCTGTTAGGTGTTTCTCCTTTTATCTACTGGCCACTCTCTTCGATTATTTTAAATTTGCATAAAATTAGCTGTTACACACAGTTGCACATTTTTTCTTTTTTTCCATTTGTTTCACTTGTCCTATTTTGCCGCACTGCACGGCTGTCCATCTCAGAATTATTTCATTCCACTTGCAGCATTGGGTCTAGCCTTCGCTTGGATACATTTATACCAGCATGGTTTCTCTTAACGGACGTCGACGTTATAATGCTTCTAACAGTTTCAATCTGTGAAATGGATTGCTTTTTAAGCCACGGGCATTAAACTATCACCTATATATCCCAGTGATCAATATTATACGGATCATGCAGCGCTACGATGGTTCGTGATATGAATTCGTATTCAGGACTACTTTTTAAAAAGCGGTAACGTAAATCATCCATCCTCCCACAGCAGGGCTTTGGTCTCGTTCCTCTTCATACACACTCCACACACAGCCCTGCTGAAATTGGGCCTCCCAGGCAAGCATGAGGCGGTCAGAAAATCATTGCCCAATCAGAATGCAGCATTTTTAGGGTGTGAATACTAAATAATTATGACTCATAATAACAATCAAAAATAATAAGAATCTTTCCTATACATACATGTAGGAAGAACCTCTGTGAAAAGATTCAGTCAATTTTGGAAAGACGTACGTGTTTTGTAAAGCACAAAACTTTAAGGTAAAACGGGGTAAAACCACGAAATTCGTAATTCTCCAAGTTATCCTGCCAATACAGGGAGTGCAACTGGAGTATGGAACAGCCGCACCAGATTCACTGGATGTTCTATTTCAGCAGGGGTTTGTGTGAGCGGATGAAGAGGAGCGAGATAAAAACCTCTGCTGTGGGAGGGTGAAATCATCTCGCAGTAGGTTCGTCAAATGCGAATACAGTACCGTCACGTCACACTGAGAAGAAATGAACAAGGATCCTATACAAGCAACTGTTTCCTTGGTAACGCATCAACTTGATTTGAAATTGTCTCTCTACGGATGGCTAGGTACCTGTTGGGTATGAAGGCGTGTACTGTGCCTTGTTTCAATGCATTGTTCGACTGAGGTTTATATCACTAATCATTGGCCTGATAATAATAGTGAGGTTTCGCAAATCTGAAGAAAAACGAAGTACGAAATACGAAACTCAACTTCATTTCCAGGACCTAATGTATTTCTGGAGATGGTTGGTACCACAAATGTCCCTGCTGCCATGCGTCTTTTAGCATATCATGTAAGACCGAGAGAGTTATGGTGCATCTTGAATTTTTAAATTTTCACTTCGTATCTACGAAGTGGAAACGAAAGATAAATTTCAAATTTTAATATACACCGTAGCTAAAAGACGCTCGTGCAGCAGGCGACATTTGTGTTATCAAACATCTCCTGTAATTAATTACGTCATGGAAATAAGTCCAATTTCGTATTTCCTACTTCGTTTTCGTCAGATTTGCGAAACCTCACCATTAGGGAGGTTTCGCAAATCTGACGAAAAACGAAGTACGAAATACGAACTCGGACGTCATATCCATGACGTAATGTTTTTCAGGAAATGGTTGGCACCACAAATGTCCCTCCTGCCAGTGCGTTTTTTAGCATGTCATGTAGGATCGAAAGAGTTATGGCGCATCTTGAATTTTTAAATTTCCAATTCGTATCAACGAAGTGGAAACGAAAGATAAATTTCAAAGTTTAATATACACCGTACCTCTGTCGTTCTAACGTCATACGCTAAAAGACGCTCTTGCAGCAGGCGATATTTGTGGTACCAGCCATTTCCTGAAATACATTACGTCATGGATATGACGTCCAATTTCGTATTTCGTACTTCGTTTTTCGTCAGATTTGCGAAAACTCCCTATTAGTGGGGTTTGGCGAATCTGACGAAACACGACGAAATTGGACTTCATTTCCATGACGTAATGTATTTCAGGAGATGGTTGGTACCACAAATATCGCCTGCCGCAAGGGCGTCTTTTAGCGTATGGCGTTAGACCGATAGAGTCACGGTGTACATTAAACGCTGAAATTTATCTTTCGTTTCCACTTCGTATATACCTACGAAAGTGGAAATTTAAAAATTCAAAATGCACCATAACTCTCTCGGTCGTGCATGATATGCTAAAAGACGCACTGGCAGCAGGGACATTTGTGGTAGCAACTCTCTCCAGAAATACATTAGGTCCTGGAAATGAAGTTGAATTTCGTACTTCGTGTTTTCGTCAGATTTGCGAAACCTCGCTAATTAGTGTATATTTAGGTGACAGGCGATACATGTAGGTAATTATATTTGCCCTAGAACATGCTATTTGATTGCTGAATTCATACCAAAATTGAACGATTATGTCATTGTCGAATATGGTAGGCCTAGTGTCAGTAGACCCTATGTGTTAGCTGTTATGACTGTTCGTACTTTGGACGTCGACGTCACAGTAACGTGTTTTTACCGTTAAGTGCATGATTACCAGCAAATGATGAGCAAACAGTGCTTGAGTTCCTGATTCAACGCCGAAATCAATAGAGTACACCCAGCACTGTGTAAATCATGTAAATCATTGATTACTGTGCCAAATATGTACTCGAGGGACTCTTACGTTGACAAGGGTGGTGTTTTGCAGCCAATTATTTAATACGGAGCTGCTCCTCAACGCGGTTTATTTTCATTGTTTCACCAAGTACTACCATGACAAAATCACAAAGGGAATTTAAATATACCAGGAATCTAACACCGATTTCATGGAACGAAGAGGGATTTTATAATTTAAAAATAATAAAGGTCCGTCTACACGAAGAGGGATTTTATAATTTAAAAAATATAAAGGTCCGTCTACACGATCATAAATCTGTTCAAAACACCATCATACATTTGTATGATGACGTTCAGTTTGTTGTGGATTTCCGTCTACACAGTCCAACATTCATGGACATTTGTATGATGAACTATGATGGGGAAAGGATAATGTTGGATGTTGTTCAAGTTTGTTGGGAAAACCGTCCACACGATCATACATTTGTCCATGAACATCATCATACAAATTTTGTGGGATGTTGTGCATTTGTTGGCAAGATGAAACATGCAGCTAAAAATTTGAACATCATCGTACATGTTGGATGGTGTCCAAGTTTGTTGGGAAAACGGTCTACACGATCATACATTTGTCCATGAACATCATCATACAAATGTATGAATGATGATGTTTTGAACAAATGTATGATCGTGTAGACGGGCCTCAAAGCCTCGTCAATGGCAGAATTGCATTCCTAGGACTGCCATTTTCCTCGCCGAGTTCTCAAAACTGACTGACCATCCTGTGATAGACATCTCGATCTTTCCCCCACTGTACATGTCATACTCACGAATTTAGCACTAATTGCCTATTTGTCTAAAGTTTACGCCCCTCCAACGTTAGTCCCTTTTCTTGAAAATATTTTATACCCTTTCCAATCGCAAAATATAAAAGGTGAGTTTCAAAGTGTTAATTGTTTCGGATTCAAATGCAGACATCAGTTATGTACCGGTACTAATTTCTCTTTGCTACCCCTCGACCATATTGACGTGCCAGTAGCTAGATTTTTCCATCAAAGATCCACGGCACACAGGACAACGCCCAGTACACACGTGCAACAATCGATCATATTCGTGACGTCTCTACTTTGATCGAATATGTTCTATTGACCAAGTAAACACAACCAGTTTTTGTTGAGATGGGAACGCAAGGATACAAAAGGCCGTCGGGAAATCGCATTGCTGATAGTGTATATAGCATCCCCATCATGCTTTTTGCGGTTGGCTCTTGCCATAGTGATGGGGTACTCGTTTGTCTGGCCTTGGTGTCAGTCTAATGGCCGGGGTACTCGTGCGCCAATGTGTTTACGGGGAAATTTGTCATCTTCAACATCCTCAGCAGGGCCCGTATGCATAAAGGTGGAATAAGCTTATTCCAGGTAGGACTTCACGCTATAACGTAAAGGCCCGTCTACACGATCATACATTTGTTCGAAACATCATCATACATTTTGTGTGATGATGTTCATGGACAAATGTATGATCGTGTGTACTATTTTCCCAACAAAACTGGAATAGCATCCAACATGTATGATGATGTTCAAAGTCATCATTCAAATGTATGATGGTGTTTTGAACAAATGTATGATCGTGTAGACAGGCCTTAAGCTTATTTAAGCAATGCACGTTTATGCATATGGGCCCAGGTGAAGTGCAGGGATGTATGTATGGGGCTATACACGGCATAAATACCCTACAAAGCAGCGTTTTCCGTGTCGCCATGGACGCTGAGTAAATAATTTATGATTTCACGGTACAAAGCCCATTCGAACTGACTATTATAACCGTACGATACACGCAGGTACATGTAGTTAAATTCAACATTCAAATCAATGTTTCCCAGGCTTGTCTGTAGGAAGGGCTCATCTACATTATTGGGAATGCTTGCAACCCGTCATGGTGGAAATCCTCGACACAGGGCTAAAGGCAGCGACAGACTGGCGCGTAAGCAACGCGTCTGAAAGCGTTCAACCAATCAGGGAGGCGGTAACACGGACCTAAACACCTACCGAAGAATCTGATTGGCGAAACGCCTGCAGGACGCGCGGCGTACGCGCCAGTCTGTCACCGCCTTTAGAGGCCTGTCGAGTGCCAAACCGTGGACGTGTATCCTCTGCGTTAAGATATAAGGCTGACCCTAACAATCACCTTTCATCAGCCAATCATTCTACTCCTTAGTGAGTAACAGGTGTTCTGATTGGTTCCCACGTTCTTGCACTCGACTGTGGTGTGAGGCCAAACCTTCCAGTGCACCAAGACTTTTTCGGTGAAGCGATTCCTTTCATCGATCTGCTCATCGATCACCACGAGCTATTTACATTTATTCGATCCATACGTTTCTTGCACTGAACTATGGTTACACAGAAGTACAAGTCACATGCTTAGCTCCAGCGAGATGGTTTCGTATGGTTTGTTTTGTGAGCCTCATCCGTCTCAGAGCCCACGTTGGGCGAACGGCAAGTAGGCCCTAGGCCTATTCAGTATGACTCAAAACAATATACACCCTGGATTTTTTCTGCCGGGATATTGCCTACAAATCAAATAAGGGCTTACACGTACATTACTGGGGAGGTTAAGATCTAAGCAACTTATCACGGATCCTTACATGTATTTACGTATACGGATAGAATTCTGTACAACGAGGACAAACTTTGTGTACGTTTCGACCCGTATACGTATAAGGATCCGTGATAAGTCACTGATCTCAACCTCCCTATTGTTCGAAAGTCGATGGACCAAACTGGATAATGCAGAAAATTCTATCAAAATTTTGACAGTGTGTTTCAGGTTTTAGCGTTGCCACACCAATAAACGGATAAAAATGTCACCAACGGTACTCTTAAAACCGGTAAAAAGCAGCAAGTCCTTTTAGGTCTATCTGTGGCGCAAAGTATCAAATCCTGAAGACTGTGAGGACGTCTTCAAGAAAAATATTGTGATCCTGAACCAGACCCATGATGGACGGAAATGACTGAGCCTAGCTCGGAAGACTACCTGCTTCGTGGCTAGGCCTACCAGCACGACGTAATGCACACATACCGACATACGTAGGCCATACACGTGGATATGCTTTGCCAGAGGCAAAGAAAACAAACGTATGCGATACTCGCTGTAACATGGAAACGAGCCAGAAAAAATCGCTTACCTGAAGGCTACTATACACCGACTGCTTTTCCCACGATAATGGCCGTTCTCACAGCTGTAGTTTCCAGTTCTCATCCATCACATCGCGAAGTATACGGTTGTACCGCGGGGGAAAATGGCGGACGACGGTCACCCCCAATAATTCGTTCATCGATTGACTACATGAAGCATTGGTTAAAATCCCTGCTCGCCCTTCATGGTGCTGTTGAACGCGTACCAATATGACATCACAAGGCACTGACGTACATGACTCTCATCGATTGGAAGATAATATAGGTTTCGTTGCTAAGGCAACAGGCTAGTGCTCGGATGGAAGCAGGAACAGCAGCCAGTGCTCGAAGGGTGCCACGTATTGACGAACAACGTAACCAGGAAATTGGTTTGAGTATGGCAAGCGAACAGAGAACTAGTGTATGCGTATGCATACATGCGTTGCAATGCACTAAGAATGTACTACGAAAGCATTATCTAGATGTTATTTTCACATGGATCACTCAGGGACATTTTAAGGAGATCATAAGGAATGCCTAGACCGCTCCATGAACAAATACGAAAATATGTGCCCACTGTACCTGATGACAAATTATTATAGTGCATAATGACAATGTATTGCAGTTTATGAGCACTATAAACATCCCTCTCTTAATCTGTGCCTGCATCATATGAACACTATGAACATCCCTCTCTTAATCTGTGCCTGCATCAGGAAAACAAATGGATCGCCTACGCCACACTACCTCAGGGTGTTCTGAAATGGACGAACATGCTTTGAAGCCTATCAGGGAACTTTCATCCACAGTACGTCTACCAAGCGACGAAAGTAAGGCAGTTGTAACGTTTTTCAGTGAGGCCCGTGTGCCAGTGCGACACAATAGATTGACGGAATAAGCGGCGACTTGACAATGAACGACACACAGAGAAACAGTGAGTCCGTTTCTCAGTGTGTTCCAATCAATGGAATTCACACAGAATAATGGCCACACTGAAAAACGTTACACCTGTTCTAGAAGCCTCTAAAGTCCACTTTAAGCTTTTCGTATTCTGCCCTGCAAACACTAGGGAGGTTTCGAAATCAAACGATAAACGTAAACTTTACGACAACGTTAGTTTTCGTACTACATATTAACCAGATTTTATATTGCATTTTCGGTACAAAAATAACGTTGTCGTTAACGTTTACGTTTATCGTTTGATTTCGAAACTTCCCTAATAGTTAAAGGTAAACCTTAGAGTTAAGGAAGCTTCTAGAATACGGGCCAATACGTACATCATAGTTCTCTACTGAAGAAGTTAACAACAATATCAAGAAAGCAATGCTTACGTTCGTTGTCGATATCCCGTATAGATGACGGCACTATCACTTCAAACTGGATGGACCTGCAGGAAACTTTGCATAGAATTAGATCACTGTAGTATCCTAGCCTGCCGTTGGTGATGCCAATAGTCGAGTCATGTTCACACTAATATTTCTCATTTCTTTCTGGCCAATGGATCACATAAGCCTCAGATCTATGGTACTGTACGTTTCGAGCAAGGCTTGCAAATGCCTGCTTGAGTCATGAAAAGTAATCATTGACATGGACGGGCGGGGTTTGGAGGACTGAATGTTTGGGTTACGGCAGTCATTTAGTGGCTCAAGAGGGCTGTCAGCTCTCGGTTCAATAATATTTCTTTCAGGGGTTCAACGACGTTGACGGCCATAGACGTATAGCTAGCATTTTGATCACTTGGGGACCTCTCATATTTTTTTGTCACTGACATCAGATCAGGTGTAACGGTACAGAGTGTCCCCCTGTAAAAAGTGTCCACTTCTATTGTTGAATGACGGAATAAGCGGCATGACTATTGAAAACCAATCCCCAGAGATTAGAATGTAACAATGGGATCTTTTGTTCCTGGGACAGTTTTTCCTGGGGATATTCTTTCCCTTTACACCTGCATCTGAATGCAAATGAAATGTTTCCACTGACAGGGAAATGCTATGAAATTGGCATTAGTGACGGAAAGGGGATGGATGACAACAACAATCCGTTTATCATTATTTACATCTACATGTACGTTCTTATATCAATTTATACGTACTGTACGTACATGTGTACATGTACAGTACATAGTCATTTACATGTTGACATGTTCGCTGACCGATTTACATGTACACGCGTTGGCCAAAATATTTTGATAAAAGCGCTCCAAAATCACATTTCTACTCAGAATAATTGAAATTATAGGATATGTTATGAAAGGTCTTGATGAGTAGAACACAGTGATATAAAAATTTTGAATGAAATCATGCAAATAAAAAAGTTAGCAAAAAACATGCCTTTACAAAATTCCTTCTGTCAAATGCGGCTTTCAGCAGAATTTTTCGACCCTGATACCATTAGATAGCCAGGAAAACTTGCTACTATATAGGTTGGGGCCAACTTTTTCTATCCCATTGGTTTGGAGATATTCAAGAAAAAGTGCTGTCCATTTTTTTGGGCCATGAGTGTACACAAATGTACCTGTACATCAACAAATGTGCGGCATCCATTGCAAAGCAAAGCAGTAGTAGCCACTAAAGCAAACAATTCGAACCGATTTATACGTGACACTGGCGGTCAGAAATCGGTTCTAAAATCTAATTTCAACATCGTTTGTTTAAACGATTGACGAAAGCATCAAAATGACGCGGCGATCTATATTTGATTCCGGGTGATTGATGGATGAATGACATTCTAAAGCCAACTGTGACCAATCACCAATTACGACTGAGCGAAGACGATGCTTGTAAGCGATTTATCTAA
>NMRB01002166.1:86851-115671 GCA_002633025.1 Notospermus geniculatus | reverse complement strand
GGGGAAGGGTCCCCTCAGCTTACCAGTAGTTCATCTGTATGTCTAAATCGTACTCTTAAATTTACCATTGATATCGTTTGGAGCGTAGGGTCATGTCGGTTTAGAGGAATTAGAGGAATTGGTTTGTTGGATAAGTTAAGGCATGTTATATATAAACGGCAGACATTTTGTAGATACGTCCCAGTACTAATGCACTGCAAAGGAGTTTAAAAAAAATATTATTCCATAGGGCTCTACAGCAAAAACCGATTTTCACGAAAGCGACCAGAGCGCCCCCTTTTATCTTAATTCCTGCTGAGGCATGATGGGACATCACCATGCAACAGCTGCCAATCAAATTCCACCCAGGGTCTAATGTTTCTAGTATCCATGGTCTTATGTTGCTACAGCTGGTCTTAGGTCTTGGGTCTTTGCTTAAAAGCGCCACCCAACGACTGTTAGATGACTTACAACTTCCTTGTTTTGCTTTCTAACCGCCGTGTTTTGTAAACCTCCTTGTTCTCTCACACATGATACAACCTCCGTGTTTTACAAACCTCCTTGTTTTGCTTTCTAACCTCCTTGTTCTGCAACCTTCATTAAAAGCTCCACCTGACGTCTTTTAGATGACTTACAACCTCCTTGTTTTGCTTTCTATAACCTCCTTGTTCTCGGTTCTGCAACCTTCATTAAAAGCGCCACCTGACGTCTTTTAGATGACTTACAACCTCTTTGTTTTGCAACCTCCTTGTTCTGTCACACACATGCATGATTTAACCTCCATTAAACGCACACTGTATGCTACAAGCATCTCGTTTTGCTTTCTGAGCTTCGTGTTTTGCCACATAACCTTCGTGTTTTGCTATGTAACCTCCTTGTTTTCGCTTATAACCTCCGTGTTTTGCAACGTCTTTTATTTGCGGGAATAACCGCCCATAGTCTTGCGTCGAAGTATAAACTAGGGTTTACTGTCTGAATGGCCAATGCGATTCAGCGAGATCACATTCCATTTCGCCACTAAATGCGCATGCGCGATACGTATATTCACTTTCTTTTCCTGTATAGCCCATGGAGAAAACGTGGCCGTGCCTTGTCAAAGTTCTGTCATTATTAGTTATCTGTTTTTTATCCCACGTAACATCATGTCAAAATGCCGTTGCCTACGACGGACAAACATGGCATTTATCCGCAGCATCATTCCAATGAACATACGACGCCTCAGAATCCGTGCAAAGTATCGATTATTTTCATTTTAGGCACATTTTGGTCTTCCATGGGCGCATCCATATTTGGCAATTCGATAGCGCTGGGGATCGCTCCGAGTGTGAACAACCTGGAACGCATGTAAGATCGCATCGAGGTCGCTCCGAGGATGTGTGTGAATGGGTGATAGTAAAATCGATCTGACTGGATCGATTTCCGCGGAAGATCTGGGGAATTCGATCTAGAACTGGTCTGAGTGTGAACGCAGCCTTTGATTCCCCAGTACATCATTCTATAGTGGCATGCGGTTAGGCCTACATAGCCCTTTCATATTATAAGGTCTACTGCACGCCAAGCATAACACAGACAGAAATAGATTTGTTTTGGCTCTTCTAGAGCATGACTCCACCCACAGATCTCAGAATCTTCTTGCTTCATTTCCTGTCAATCTGGGATCAATAAATCAAAACTAAGCATTGGGACTTTTTCTTTGAAGTCATCTTCAATCCACTGTGAAAACACAGAGAATGAATCCTATTTTTTCCACCATTTCTAGCCATCTAAAAAACATTGTTTCAAATTAATGGGTAACAGTTGACCAAAATAATTTTTCATATTATTGTTATCAATCACTTCACATGAGATATAATATGTGCGAATTTGAAGAAGCTAATCGAAGTCACCGTCTCCAAGATATATACACACTTTGTGCAGGTTGGTTTCTTCATGTGCTCATCCCCTTTTGCCTTTAAGCCAAGATACAGAATAGCGGAAAATTGAGACACAAAATGATAATAAGCAATAAGTCAATATCCAGAATTCACAAATTTTCGACCCAACCGGGGTCTTTTTCAAGTGGAACTTTACAATCTGAAACTCTAGAAAAGACTGAGCTGAAATCCGAATGTAGAACTAAATAACCTGTGTAAACAGGATGAGTAAGCAATTAAGGAAAGAATAGTGTCCAAGCCACGGATGGTTGCTGGACCTAATTAAGAGAGTGGATGTAATTAAGGAGAAACTGATTTAGCTGAAAGAAAAGGGTTTAATAAATATGACATGTGTAATACATAACAAGCACAAAGCAAAAAGATGCAACCAAATGCAGAACTAAAAAAACGTCAAAAGTTAAGGATAACGGGAGTCCAAGCCCCATAAATTGGTTGCTCAACCTGACCACAAGCAGAGTGTAAGTAATTGGTGTAGAGCTTAATTTTGCTGAAAGAAAGTTTATAAATTATGACAAGGGTAACAAGAGCAGGACATCGGAGCGATGTCAATGGTTTCCGATGAGAAGTTTACTACTCAGAGCTAGTTAACTGTGACCTTGACCTCTGACATTGAGAAGTATTGCGTAACTGGAACAGGATCCCTGATATAAGCCTGTCGGGGATGGTTAATTCAGGCTTCTAATTCGTTTTCTCGTGAAATTCCGAGGAGATTTGCGCTTTAGAACTGTTTGACCTTGACCTTGACCTCTGACCTTCAAGGTCATTGCATAATCTGAACGCTCATCCTTGATAACCTAGGTATAGGTGAAGGTTTTAGGCTTCTACCATCACGAGATTCTGACTTATATCATGTTATCAAATTTGAATACCGGTATCAAATCTCACCATGATATCAGCAAATATCATGCGACCGAGCAGGTGCAAACAGAAAATTTCAGTTGCAATAACATCCGTGGATGAGCTATGATGTTGCGATACCAGTTTCAAGTTGCTTACTGCGGCAGATTTCCCGATATGTCAAAATATCAAATTTGATATATCAATATCATTATGATACTGACACTGGACAATACATTCGTTGATGCCAGTATCTTGCCAAGGGTCATAAACATAGGGAAGGAACTTAGTGTTACTAGTGCTCTAGCTTGCCTCGGAGACAAGTTATTCAAGAAACAAAAGTGTGACACACAAAATCTCAACTTTTGATATATCAATTTCACCATGAACCAGGTATCGGAGACCGGAAATTTTCATTCCATCTTGTAGCTCAGGTCATGTTACTTGGGGGTACGTCACATCAGGTCTGTAGCTCTTGCAGGAACAAAGTTACAGGTGTGACAAACTGAACAGACAGACAGACAGACACACAGACACACACATAGACAGACACCATGACCAAACACAATATGGTTTCCGATCTTGAGATCGGAAACCATAATTATATGCCTAATAAAATTATAACAAGAAGATAACATATTAATCCTGTAAAAATGACAAGAAGGAAAAAACCAGAATGGATAATGCAAATCACTGAGCAATGAGAATTTGCCTTTAAGCGGTGAGAATGTTCTTTTCGCAGAATTACTGCAATGGCTTTTTTGTCCATCCTGGCCATCTTCCGACCACTTTCGAAAAAAAATATTTCTCGCTTAAAGCCGCACAGTATGCACAGCTAATCACTTCCAGTTCGGCCGAATTTTAGTGCAACCTCGTTTTCAGGCGTGCGTAATGTATGGAACCATAGAACCACACATTATAACATTATCCTGTATCGAGGTTCGGGGAATCCCCAATGCTGCGTGTAGTCTTGCGCAGCCAGCCGTTTCGTTCCACAGACGTACTGCAATACGGATTCCCAGATTCGAAACAGCGCCTGGGTGACCGAGAGTATGCTCGCCGATTATAACCCACCTGTCTGTACTGTGCGGCTTTAATGAAAAGCTGAATTCCCTCTGTTCGAATATTAATTCACACCACTGTACCTCGCGTAGATTAAATATCAACACAGATGACGTAGTTGAACGGTTTATCCGCAGAAGCCACGCATGATTTTTTTCGAAATACGAGTGAACAACTCTCAAGACTTACATCTAGGCCTGAAATTTTCAAGACATATTCGAGGATGAAATGCTGGGAATGGCGTCTTCGGTGTGCGGATTTTACAAAATTTCCACACAAAGTTATCTATTTATTTTGTCACTGTTTCTGCTTTATTTTCGTGAGAATAAACAGAGAATGTTCAGATGGGTCACTCTGTTTAAGACTGTCGACGATCAGAGTGTCTCCTTCGTAAGATGGACACACAATCATTCTTTCATTTGGCCATCCGTTATCGAAGATTGTGAACTCGCAAATCAATTTGCAGACGTACCTCGATATATATTTCGTACTTTCGTCTCGGAATATTTGCAAACTAAACGAGGCCTTCCACTGGTTTCGTTCAGGGCGGATCATCGCTAGAGTACATCCCGGCCTGTGACGAGCTGATAAAGCCCTGTTTATGAATGAAATTCGGAAAACAAAATTAGTCAGTTGTGTAAATGCATACTAGTATATCCTGTGTTTTGTATGACGAGGTCGTATATTTTGTGTACAAGATGATTTGTGTGCAAGTTCGTGAAGCTGTTGGGTGGGCACCTAACAGTCAAGTTCAGGACGACCGCGACTGGAACATGAACCGGGAAACTCACGTGCAAAAGCAATTTGGACTCTAAAAGGCGCGGCTTCACGTGACAGTTAACTGTCGACAGTAATTGAAAAACTGTTGACAGAGAACTATCCATAGCCCTTCCACTAGAGATTGAGAAAATCGCCCGTAACCACTGTCTGCGAGCTCTGGAACCGAGCGAGATAGTTTCTATCGAAAGCAACTATCGTAAGGCCCATCCACGTCCGGTGGGATTGTCACTAGGGAGGTTTGGAAATCAAACGATAAACGTAAATTTTACAAGAACGTTATTTTTTATATTATACACTAACCAGATTTTATATTGCATTTTGGGTACATTGAAATACCGTCGATTGATTTCTAAATATTCCAAGTAGTTTCTGTCTGACAGCCGTCTTTGCCTTCCATGTGATAGCTGTCTTCATTCAGCATGCTACCTACAAGATGGAAACAAGTTGCCGCGGCGGTTGTAGTTTACCTGACATAGGGAGGGCGGAGACAAAGGAGGAGGCAAAAGCTTTGGATACATGAATGGTTCCTTAAGCTATGTGCACACAGACATGACAGAGCTTAGTGCTTGCGCGATCTTAGCGGCAGCAAAACTTTGCAACCACACAGTCTTCTAAATCCTTGCGCCGCTGTGTGAACACGAGGGCGCAAGGATCTTTGCACGGCATTGCGTCCTGTGGCTGGGCGTATACGGCTGCGGGAAATATCAAAAAAAAATTAGCCTTGCGATTCCGACTGCGCCTCGGGGCTTGCGGCCTCAGGTGCACACAGAGATTTCTTGGGACTTATGTCCTCTCGAAGAGGCTTGCGGCTAAAATCGTGCAAGCACTAAGCGCTGTGTGCACATAGCTTTAGAAGGGAGCAGTACGGTGCATACCGCTCGCTACTGTTGGAGCTGATCCCAGTGTTTGTGAAAACCGCTCCACTCGCCGTAAGCCGCGGCTGAATCCGATGAAATGGAAACGGGCCGTGAGGCATCGAACGCACAGTGGTACAGTCATGGATATTAGTTTATCTACACCTGATACTTTGAATATTTCAAATATTTCTGGGCCAATTTTAGCACGGTTTGTTCCATATGAAAGTACATCTTGTTGGTCATATTTCTGCATCAAAATTTTGGAAATTTGGAAATATCGTAATAACGTAATAGCTCATCAGAAAAAAATCCTAAAAATCAGCATTTTTATTATGTAGTCCTTTTGCGATTTTTGTTGCAGTTTTGATAGAGTGGAACGTTCTAAGGGTCATGGACTTTGTTTCATCGAAATCTGTTGAGTGGTTGCTGAGATATTTGAGATTATCAAAATTTCGATAATTTGAGATTTTTCAATTTTTCACAAAATGTTGATAGCAGTAGACAGATATCACCTAAAAACCAAGAAGTGTGAAGTTTTGGAACGTTTAGCGGTAACTGGTTAGAAGCTAAGCATGTTTTTCAAAATATCAATATTTTGATATTTTGAAAAATACGCTATATTTCTGCCCAGTTAAGGCAAAAAGTTCCAAATTTTTTTAAATCCATATTCTGACGTTAGCTTTATCTAATGGCATCAAAATATCCTACAAAACACGAAAATCTCAAATTATCAAAATGTTGATAATCTCAAATATCTCAGCAACCACTCAACAAATTTTGATGAAACAACGCCCAAAATCCTTAGAAAGTACCACTCTATCACATCTGCAACAAAAATCACAAAAATATAACATAATTGGAAGTTTGATTCTTAGGCCCGTATGCACCACTGTGGCTTAAGCCGAAATTGAGCTTAAGTCTAACTTAAGTTCGAACTTAACTTGAAGTCGGTATGCACCAACTAAAGCTAAGCTTCAAGTCTGGCTTAAACCCCACAAAAACTTAAACCAGGTCGGAGGGTGGTTTAAGTTAGGGATTAACTCCTACACCTCGAATTTGAAGGCGTGCCTTCAACAAGCGCGGATCCCAAGGGGGCCGCGGGGCGCTTGCCTCCCCTTTCAACCAAAATATCTGTAAAATCGATCGTGAAATTCTGGAATTTGGCGCAAATTTCACTGTCCTAGCAGAAGGTACCCCCCTTTTCCCAAATCCTTGGCCCGCTCTTGCCATCAATGTCAACATGGAAGTTAGTTGTGGATGCTCTTGATCCACTGCAGTGTCCAGAAGGAGTAATCCGGCACCGGAATAACCCACTATCCCGATGAGGAATTTCAGAAATGGTTTGGTTTCGCCGAGGAGAATATTCGCCAAATCTTGCAGTTGATTGAGCGCGAGATAGGCCTATCTCCAAATTGTGACAAGAAATTTGCGTTGTCTCCCATCCGTGAGCCTGATAGCGAAACCTGTGTTGCCTACAATAGGCCTAGCTAATCCGTTACGAGTCAAGGCTTAAGTGTAAGTTGAGAAATAACTCAGAAGAGCTGCGAGCTTAACAGTGAAACATGTTACCCGTCAAGGCTTAAGTTATAGCCATACTAATCGTAAGTTAAGAAATAACTCAAATGGGCTGCGGCTCAAGTTGGGATAAGCGGAATTTCAGCTTAAGTTAAAGATCAGCTTAGCTGGAGTTGAGATAAAACTTAGCCTGAACTGGTGCATACGGGCCTTAGTGTTTTTTTCTGATGAGCTATTACTTAAAATTACGATATTTTCAAATTTCGAAAATTTTGATGCAGAAATATGACCAACAAGATATATTTTCATGTGGAACAAACCGTGTTTAAATTGGCCCAGTAGTATTTAAAATATTCAAAGTATCAGGTGTAGATAAAATAATGTCCATGACTGTACATGTATTGACAGCGACAACTTACATGCACTGTCCTTTTGTTGTTTCACAGTCGTATATAAAATACACAGGTTCGTCTCCGGAGGCATCATCGTCAATTTCTATTTTGTATATAGTGGGTTTGGAAATTCTTGTCGCGCCTAATCTATAACAATCAACGCCATGTGCGAATCTGGCTCTAGGAGACTTTTCTGGAGACAATCTTGTAAAAACGGGAATCCTTTTCTGATCAACAGGTTTACAATTCTGCCCATGGCATTTATGAAGCAAGTGAATATTGTATAGACCATTTTCGATATTTTCTGTAAGAGAAAAACGTTATTTCATCCACTGGCAGTTCTCAGATTCACACATTTCATATCCTTACCTCAAAGTTTTATGAAAGTAAAACGCAACGGAACATTTTACCGAAAGGGACCTCCTTCGAAACTTTCCCAGACTCACTTAATCGGCTCTGGAGACCAACATCCTTTCCGTCTACGAATCGCGACACATTACTTTTGACCATGATGATTATGAGTACTGTTATCATAAACATCTGTTGCGGATTTTAGCAGTTCAGTTCTGAAATGACGCCCGTTACCGCGTATTATCTGGGATGATTTTCCAATGAAAGAAAGATACATACCAAAGCGTTCACTCTACAATCCAGAAAGAATGACAGTAACATAACAAGGTACAGGCAACTGTGACATGAATTATTGACCACTGACTTGTGCACATTTTCAAGCTTGGCACTTTGCCCATGTTCAAGTTAGGTTGAATTATACTTTACCTTTTCCTTGATATATACTGTCAGACCAGTCATGCTTGTAGACGCACCAAGTTTCTCTTTTAAAAACACCTTACAAGTCGCAGAAGAAACAGAATAATCCAATGACTGGCAACTGTTTTCAAAGCAACAAACGGCAGCACAAAGAAGAACGCTTTGTGTCATTATATCATATGACCGCGTGTTACCCTCAGGTGCAGCTTTGTGGAAGTGAACGGCAATAGTCTGGCGCTGATGTCCCTGAACAATGAGGAAAGCCGATATTGCCGATATGGCGATCGTTTGTTGCCAACGATTAGCAAGATGCATTGTGATATCCACGAAAATAACGATGAGACGGCTTATTACACACGTGGGCACATCTTCACTGAGTTCAGGTAAAGACTCGGCTTCTCCCCCCTTGACCTTCACGCAAGCAAACCACATTCCGTGTGCAACGGATTTCCCCGCCCAAAGAAAGCAACCAATCACGGCAAAGCTTGCATCGACCCACGTGCATGACGTGTTCCCGGTAATGACCAATAAAATCAATTTGATGAAATGACATCATTGATATTTTTTCTTTCGTGAACGACGAAGAAACGAGGCTTCTGATTGGGCGCACGAGAAAATCCCAAAGCGTTGAACACGGAATCCGGCTGCTTGCTGCAGAGTGTAGGAAGAGGTTAGCCGATTTCTACACAATGCACTATGCAGAATGGAGAGCACACCGCCAATAAAAACTTTCAATTTACGTAATACTATTTGTATGAGGTGAAGACGTGAGGACTGCATTTTTTGTGACCACAAAGCATTTGGACTAAAGAAATTTGTCTTCCGAATAGCGGAAGTGTTCTTCCGTTAAAACCACCACCCGCAAACGACAACGATGCTAGACAATCCCCACATGATTTGAATTAAGGTCCACGAAAGAATTTTTTCAGGAGTTCAAGGAATGGACCTCAGAAGAGTAGACGTAGGCGAAGACTCGCATAAAAAATTCTCGGAATTTGAAATCGCTGTGTAGAGCCTGCAAATGATTGCAAATTACGAGATAGATTTCGGCGCATCCATAATTAGTGCACAAATTGTTGATGTCGTCCGCTAGAACCAGCATAAACTGCTCCCTCAGTTTCAAACTGCTACCCACTACAGGTCTACGTTACCCATGTTCTGTAACTGCTTCTGTTGATGCGATCCTCAAAGTATCACAACTAGACGGCGTTAACAGCGGCCCGATTGGGGGAATCCCCGCTGAGAATCTGCCACGAGTATACGCAGTAAATCTTGCACACGTATCTTAGCCAATCATAAAGTGTGTTACTGTGGCGTCAGTTAAAGCTGCGATGGTTGCTTATGATTGGATCTCTTGTCAAACAGCGCCGTCTATTGATGACCGGACAGAGCGTTAATGCATTCAGAAAAAGCATGGTACATTTTACACTACACTAACGTCGGCAAATGTAAGCACTTTCTGAATTGAATAAAATTGACTTTAAATCAGAGTGCATCAGTTCTAAGGCTGGGATAAAAATATCAGATTAATTCCCCCATACGTTCAACCGAATGACTAAAACAGAACGTTCTACGTGTTTGCATTTATTGAAAAGTAAGATCAATATGGTTATTGTTTTTGGTGTCTTCAGAAATGATTCCAAAGCATTTTCGTTCTTTCGTCAATTTCTTTTGAAATCAAAGAATTTATTATCACCTCTTACTCTTGTATTTGATGGTCAGGCAATTGTACAGTCTTGTTCGTATTAATATCAACACCTGTTATCTCAAATATCTCATAAACCATCAAACCAATTTAAATGCGGTTTTCTGCATCCAGTCAGAAATCTTGTTGACTACAACTGGGCATCAATGTTTTTGCACAAGATTCACTTCTTCATTGCGTAATCTGTCGTTGAAAAAAGGTCCAAAATAAAACTTTTTTGTTTCTGGATTTTTCACCAAAATTCCTTTGCTAGAATGAAGTTATGCCAAAATAAAGGTTATTTAGCAAGTTACTGTCGAAATCGGCCATTTAGTTTTTGAAAAATTGACGTTTTTGTAAAGCTATATCAACACCACTTGTCTTCCACTGCCAACAACTTATGAGACGGTCCCTACATAATAATGCAAACCATACTTCATGTCCCTTGTGTAGGCCGTCAGTACAAAATCCATAGATCTATAGAACAGCGCTGAGTCCTATGTGGCAAAAGTGTTACATAATAATTTTTCAAGTGTGTGGAGGCTTTAGTGACCAATTCATGCACTGGTTAACTTCAAACAAAGATGACAAAGGCTACTAAGTTCTTTCTCAATGCCTGTTACTTTTTGCAATACAATGTCATGAATAACCAGTACTGGTCACAACATTTATCTCTGCCTATACAGTGACCCATGCATGGTGTATGGTTTGCATTATTATGTAGGGGCCGTCTCATAAGTTGTTGGTAGTGGAACACAAGNTGCCAGCACACACTCGTCTCTTATGGCTTGTTACATGGAATGCTGATGGGTTGGATTTGGATCGCTATTATAGTTTTACCCGTATTTTACCCGTGTTTGGTCCTGCTCACGTCTGCCGACGCCGGACCCTCTCAGACCCAGCTCCGGCCGTGTTTGTGTACAGCACGCCCCGTCTTGTGTGGGGCGTCCCTTGTAGTAGGACGCGCCTCACCCGGGCGCATAACTCTCAACCGCCTCGGGGCTAGCCAGGGGCAGAGGCCGTGTTTTACTAATACTACATACGTATGCATTGTATTGTTGCCATACATTCTCTAAACCTGGGGCGAAAGAACTGCTTGAATGGCAATTTTACACTGCTTGACGTTTTTACAAACTTTGCTTTTGAACCCCTGATGTTTTATTTTCATTTTTGAAACCTATAATGTCTTATACTTGCAGGACTAAGTCAGCGTTTTATACCTTTTATCAGTTTTAGCCATGCTCTCTGTTACATATTGTAAAGCGCACAGGGCCTAATGCTTTTTGCATTGTGCGCTATAGAAAAACGTTTTACATGATGAAAACAGGACCTCTACGTTATACTCGTCGGCAACCCGAGTAAGCCTTTGATGTGTCGGGTGTAATTAGCGCACGGATGTGTTTGATCTAGCTACTGCTGGTATACAAGTGTACTCTAGCTGCTGGCTGCTACAGGAGATTCCTCTAGCTACTGCTGGTATACAAGTGTACTCTAGCTGCTGGCTGCTACAGGAGATTCCTCTAGCTACTGCTGGTATACAAGTGTACTCTAGCTGCTGGCTGCTACAGGAAGCTCCTCTAACTACTTCTAATATGCAGATGGACTCTAGCTGCTTACTGCTACAAGAGGCTCCTCTAGCTATTGCTGGTATACAGATATACTCTAGCTGCTAGCTGCTATAGGAGGTTCCTCTAGCTACTGCTGGTGTACAAATGTACTCTAGTTACAGCTTTTGATAACTAAGTTACACTACTACAATTATCACCTAACAGCTAAACTGGATTAACAATAACTTTGCAGCTGAACTAGATTACCATGATTATCTAGTTCTACACCAATTTCACAGCTAAACTAGACTACCGACGTCTAGTTCTACACTAAATTCACCGCTGAACTGGATTACCAATATCTAGTTCTACACTATCTTCAGATCTACACTAGATTACTTATAGTTCTACCCTAACTTTACAGCTGAACTAGATTACCAACATCTAGTTCTACACTATCCTCACATCTACACCAGATTACCTATCTGTAGTTCTACCCTAACTTTACAGCTGAACTAGATTACCAGTATCTAGTTCTACACTATCGTCACATCTACACCAGATTACCTATCTATAGTTCTACCCTAACTTTTCAGCCGAACTAGATTGCCAATATCTAGTTCTACATACCACCACATCTAAAGTAGATATCTAGCTCTACACTATTGTTATTACATTTCCACAATATATCATAATCTGGTCATACACTACCTCATATTACAATCTAACTTACTGGCACTCTAAAGTGCATGCTGAACAAAAATCCATGCTACATCGAAGTGGCTATTTCCCCCAAACTAGCTAAGAGATCTACAGCAGCCAACAATGAAATGCTGAACCATTTCTTCAACATAAACTAGTATTTTTCTACTCGGTGGCGACATAAGTTATCAGTTGCAACTTGTTGACGCTATTTCTATCACAGCGTAGGGCGACATAAGCGAGGCTTAACATGCCTAAAGTAGCACTCTCACATTCTACAATGTACTTATTTCATAGTAGCCTACTACTACATTCAACTTCAGACTTTCAAAATATTGAAATAAGCCTAACTTCTCATCATTGTCATAGTAATTGATGAATATTTCCAATGATAATATAATTTCTTTATTCACAAACAGCCTTTCATTCATTGCTACAAATAGTTAATACTTCCAATATAACGCTGCCGACTTTATTTTCCAGGCTTTCTCAAAATCAGCGTCCCTAAATCCCTCCTGAAATACCTGCTACTAGCGCAATACAGGAAGAAGTTAGCAGCGTGGTTTAGTTGCGATGGCACGAGAACGGTTGCAAACGACAAATATCTCAGATCTGGTCTGAATATTACCAAATCTGGCATGATAAACGTCCAAATTACCGCGTCGGAGAAAAAAGGTAAAAGGGACAAGAACAAAAATGTTGCGACGAGCATTAACATCAGAGTCATACTTCTGTCCTAGTCCAGTAAAAATATGAAAAAAAATCCCTTGACCCCAAACAAATTGCAATAGTTTGTTTTATGACTGGAACTTGTTCAATGGGTGTCAAGGAACATCCCAACCAAACATGATGAAAACGGGACCTCTACGTTATACTCGTCGGCAACCCGAGTAAGCCTTTGATGTGTCGGGTGTAATTAGCGCACGGATGTGTTTGTTTTGGCAATATTGATATTGACCCAGGAAAATGATCGCGCCTGAGCCTAATATCTCTTTTGGTAATGGTCAGATAAGTCCAGAAGTTGCTTTATTCTTTTTAGAATGGCTTTGTTATTAGAAAAAGCATTTTAAAATTTTGAAAACGACCCAGAAATAAGGAATTTGAAACAAGTTTTATCATGAGTCATCGGCCAAATTTTCCGTCCGCCATCTTGTTTGGCTGTTCCCGCAAATACCTGAACGCCCTTCATCGACCGTCAGGCATGTCTGGCAAATATTTGTGCGCGGGATTGCCCCTTAATTGCCGTGGTACTCGACGATGTATGTGGGTCAATTGGTCATTGTTTGATGTGTTTAGAAATTCGATTCCACCTCATTAAAATAAAGTTTACCAACGTGCCAACACCATGAACACCGCCAGACAAGAATTAAAAGCTGTTGTGGCCAGCACCATAGAGTCCTCTAATAAAAATTTTACCTTATTACTTCAGTCATAAGATCGAGATGCACAACTTTATCTTGGCATTTCATCCTTTGCGCTGCTCTTGCTCAGCAAACTATTCCTAATCAGCAGTGACAGTTTCGACGGAACATCCATCTACTTCAGACGGCCTGACGATGTTTTGGCGGGAAACCCTGTGTTACCAGACCTGTATGACGTATTTATACTGCATCATCCAATAGTGAGAGATACCACACTGGGATTCCCCTGACATCATTCTGGAAACTATATTTAGCACACCATGTGCAATTCATGTTCATGATTTGAAACTTGGCATACACACGTTGCCGTTTCTGATCGAATAGCTTTTGTAATACTCCTTGAGAATTTGAGATCAGTTTTGAGGCACTCCCTGGCGTTGTATGATAGATCTGGGACTTGGGCAAAATGCAAAGCATGGGGATTATTGATTTTTTTATTCCTGATTTGGGGATTTTTTTTGACAAGTCAAGTGAGGAGAGCTGAGCTGTTTATTGCTGCATATTACTGCCAACTTGCCAAATAGTTTCATGTTCATGTTGAATATGTAGCTTGGGCTGACTGCAGGGTTTCCGCCAGGATTTAGTTTTGAGGCACTCCCTGGCGTTCTATGATAGATCTGGGACTTGGGCAAAATGCAAAGCATGGGGATTATTGATTTTTTTATTCCTGATTTGTGGATTTTTTTGACAAGTCAAGTGAGGAGAGCTGCTGTTTATTGCTGCATATTACTGCCAACTTGCCAAATAGTTTCATGTTCATGTTGAATATTTAGCTTGGGCTGACTGCAGGGTTTCCGCCAGGATTTTCAAGGTGGGGGGATAAAAAAATTCAAAAAAAATTTTTGAAAAAAATTTTTTTTGAAAAAAAATTTTTTTGGTTTTTTTGTTTAAAATGGCCTCCAGAGTAATTTTTTACACGCCAGGATTTTCAAGGTGGGGGGATAAAAAATTCCAAAGATTTTTTTTGGGAAAATAAATTTTTTTTTGAAAAATTTTTTTTTGGTTTTTTTTGTTTAAAATGGCCTCCAGAGTCATTTTTTACACTCCAAAATGCAAAATTAGTCTTCCTTCTGCATGAAAATTGCATTTGAAATGTAACAAATTAAAGAAAAACACTTCTGAAGTGAAAATAGTGATATTTGAAAAAGGTTAGTCTGCAAACTTGAGGGGGGATATATTCCCCCTTGCCTCAATCATGGGGGGGGATAAATCCCCCCATCCCCCGTCCCCCCCCCTTTATGAAACACTGGCTGACTGGCTTCCAATATGGGAGATATTTAGGAGAGCTATTGGCTCTCCTGAGTCATTCACCAACAGTTATTTTTATCTGTCGCGCTTATTTTTCATTTCATGCACTGTGCAGTAGGCCTAAAATAAAGTTGTGTATGTTGTCAATATGCTGTGATTCTTCACTGTCATCGCTTTAAGCCTGAATAAAACACAATCCCTGCTTACCTCTTGCTTATACTATCATGTTCACGATATCTGACGGGGCTATTTTGGTAAAGTATTAAAATTTGCAAGCCCCTGATGCTGGCTTATCGGCCGTGGTCCTGGCCACAGAGGAGACAACATATAATAAAGAAAAACCGAAGTCTGGGAGGTGAGTTCAGCCTGAAGAGAGGCCATATAAGTTGCATTCACACTTGCATCTCGAATCGGTTTGAAATGCTCTTAATTCACTTCGAGACCTTCGATTCGAATTAACTCTTCACACTATAGATGTCCCAAAACACTTTGAAACGGTTTGTCGACGCTTATTCAATTGAATACATTACAATGACAAGAGCAGACACTTTATATATGCGGACATACTTTACTGCTACACCAATCCATAAGAGATCAAAGAGAGGCCATATAAGTTGCATTCACACTTGCATCTCGAATCGGTTTGAAATGCTCTTAATTCACTTCGAGATCTTCGATTCGAATTAACTTTTCACACTATAGACGTCCCAAAACACTTAAAACGGTTTGTCGACGCTTATTCAATTGAATACATTACAATGACAAGAGCAGACACTTTATATATGCGGACATACTTTACTGCTACACCAATCCATAAGAGATCTCATGCCCCCCCCCCGATATCAGATGCCCGCCTGAATAAAGATCTCGTGACATAAGATTCTGTCTGTCAGTGCCAGGCTGACCCTCATTGTTGGAAGGCATCTTATATCGGGTGAGGGGGATGACATTCTATAATTCTATATAGTCTAAGCCCGGTGGTCGAGTGGTTAGCGCGCTCGACTACCAAACTGTACAATGGGTCGGCGCAGGTTCGACTCCGGGTGAAGGCATGTACAAAAAGTTGTGAAATATTAATGCAGGGTCCGTCGGATGGGACTAAAAGCCGTGGTCCCTTGTACCTGAGTGTCTATGCCAGGGCAAGTAAAAGACCCCACACAGGTGGACAGTAGCCTGTCGTGGACTCCATACCTCCGGCAAAAATCCAACAGGGTTACGACGCCGGTAATGATATAGAATGATACAAAAGTGTCGCAATGCCGCTAGTGAAACACCTCCGGAGTTTTCTGGAATTGGTAAGGGATTATGGCCAGTCTTAGCTTATCGCGGCCTAATCCGTCAAAGACTGCATGCATACCTTATAGGAATCATATTTACGCATGTTTATGCTAATGTTTACGCTTACTGGGAGGCCGGTGTAAAAGGTTTAAATGAAACAGATAAAAGCTGCGACAATTACCCCCATCAGCAGACATGATCAGTCATTCACGCCTCCATTATCATGATTATTGTATGTGTGAACAGCAACAGCTAATCCTGATTACCGTACCAAAGCAGAGCAAACTAGTAACACAAACTAAACCCCTTTCTCAATGAGTCCATTGTGTAATCAATTAATGTCCAAGGTACCTTCATGGTACAGACTATGCAGTGTAGGCTATGTGTTGGAAGGAAAAAAGTTGACTTTGGTGACCAAAAATTTTGCAGAAATTGTAAATGTTAATTTCCCTTTCATAACGTCGGTGCTTTGAGTAAATCCTTTGAAACTTTGTCAGACTTGGTGTTAATGTTTCAGAGAATAAGGATATCTATGCAGTTTTTTATGGAACATGCACCTTTGATCGGAATTTGGGAAAGCTAATGACAAACAATTTTCACATAAAGTTTAAGAATTGTTTTCCATTCCAACAGCTAAATATCCTCACTGCTTTTGTCATTTTCCTCTATGAAAGCTTTGTCTGATTAGTCTGATGTTTCAGAGAATATGTATGTAGTTTTTATGGAAACTTCACCGGTTAATTTAGTGGAAGTTGATAAACACAGTTTTCACATTAATTTAAAGAAGTATTTTCCCTTTAAACAATTTTATTGAATATACCCGGTACTCTCATTGTGAGCCTGAAACTTTGTCCGACTTGGTATTGATGTCGTGCAGTTTTGATGGAAACTGTTCCATCTTTATCAGAGTTGCCCATCTGCGATAGGCTGCTCTTGTGAGATCTGATTTATGACACTCAACACTTTACAGGACGAGAAACCAAAAAGAAAGGCACAAAAGTCGACACACACAATGATATACTAGAAGAAGTCGTCTTCCAGAATTTCATTGCAAATTTTCGACCCCAACCGGGGTTTGCCTCAGCCACTTTCTAGTACGAAACTCCAGAACACACTGAAAATACAGTCAAAATTCTGGAAGACGACTTCTTGTAGTATATACAGGAAGAGAAAGGTTCTGAATTCAAATCATACGATCCTGTTCGCAAGATGACTTTTCCGAAATTCTGCACTGCACTCACACAGAAAAATATTCATCTCCACTTGAGTTGAGATAAGTGGGGTGTTAAAGCGCTTTGGAACACAAATACCTTGTACATGTATTTCAGATAATAATATCTCGAATCGAGAAAGCATCTGTCTGATGACAAAACTTGATATATCTGTGACACTACTTGAGACACTGATGGCGTGTTAAGCCTTCCGATACACAGCGTATCTTGCGGTTGAGATATCAATACTAACGGAGATATTAGTCATTGCAAATAAACTTGATCAATGTTGGGTTGATGCAACCATGCAGTTGGTTGACCCAACAGTCGGGTTCAAATATACATCACTTTGGGTTGATAAAGAACTCAATAGTCGGGTCAATCTCGTTCCCAGATCTACCTCATCCGAAGGTATCTCTGGAAAGGGCTACGACCTGACCAAAATTTCTGGTCAACCGCTGGCAGCGTGCCAAAATGTCTGTTTCCCACAATATTTCGTTCTTCGATGACTGAAACATATCATATATGCCTAAAGAGTCGTATAATACACCCAAAACACGAAGTTGTTTGAGTATTAGAGCAATTTCAAACGAATAGTTTAGTTGGGAACATCATGCCGCGGGTCCCAGCTCAGTGTGATTCGCCTCATAAATTGGTATATCGCGCATGCGCAGTATTCCTGAAGTCGTCAGCCCTTTCCAGTGGTGTTGTAGGAACGTAAACCCACTGGGGACGAGTTTGTAGTCGGGTTGATACAAACGATGTCCGTACATTCATATCGAAATAAACGTCATCTCAGCTGCGCACATTTTAGTCTCAAAGATAGATGACAGTGCAATCAGGTCAACCTACTACATCTCTCTAATGTCCGTAAATTCATATCGAAATAAACGTCATCTCAGCTGCGCACATTTTAGTCTCAAAGATAGATGACAGTGCAATCAGGTCAACCTACTGCATCTCTCTAATAATATTATGAGTACTCACAGTGACATTTCGTTGTCTATCAGTTATTCTTACCGAGTTTAGAAAATCTCAACTCGAGATCCAAAAGTAACTTCTTTTACGGACAAGCGTTCAAATGATTTTTATCTCAAGTGGAGAAGAATATTTTGCTGTGTGATGCTGAGCAGCATCAATAACTTCAAAGGCATCGAGTGATAAATAAAGCTGGGATTTGCGTTTTATTTCATGAAGCATTGGTTAGTCCCATGAAAGCAGCATATAGAAAATGAAATATTCGTCGCCGGAGCATGAACACATTATATGACATATTTTCCCTTAAATTCCTCAACTTTGAGTTCAAGTGAACTAGACCAACCTGAATTTTATAAACCATAGAAAGAGTACACTGTATTTAGCCCCCAACAAGGTGGCACACAATGCATTGGACAAACAGCGTTGATAATAGTGTACACATAATTAATTTAGACAGAGCGGTGTATTGTACCCCCTGCCGTTCTGGGATGACTTGGGTGGGCTATGAGCAGAGGGAGGCAAGCGCAGGATCAGCCAGCCATATCAGTGAGTCAACAACCAAATTGGATTGTTTATTTAGTGGTTTATTTTGTTTATTCCCGCTGAGGTGTTACTTGCCAGCAAGAGCAGAGGTCCCGTTTTCGGCATGATTATTATTTCATTATTTAAAGGCAAAACTACTGTGTTGTAGAAGAACGCAATCACCGCCGGTGCGCCGGCTGTCGAAAAAAATACCGTGGCTCTTTAATGTTGAGAAACATCAACAATTCTCGTCCCCGATACGGACATTTCCATTTCTTTAATTTTGGTCAGCGGGGACACGGTGGATTGCATGCAGTAGTAGCTTTCTCCTTTCCTACTTCTGAATTCTTAAGGTGTCCTGTGTCCATCGTGTAATGATACTCCGTCTCTGGGCCCTTCCATCGCCTCGTCATCAAGTCCTGACTGAAAGTGAAAAACATGGTTCAGATGTTGTTTTATAGTTATTGAACAATTGTAAGCAATGTTTTTGTTGCCCACGATACTATGATGATGCACACCATATACGCAGCTTCTGATAACCTTGCTTTTTCAGCATGTTCAGTGAAAAACGGTCAGTCTACATGTACAATAATAAATGTGTAGAATGTCCAAGGAGTCTATTAAAGTTCCTTGGCCAGACTGTATTTCAGTGTGTATTAAAATATTTACCTCAATCAGCCTTGCACCACTGTTGCGCAAACCACGACCTGCCTCGGATGGCAGTGTGACATCACCCATTCCCGCCTGACTCTGTAAGTGAAATGATAATACCTCAAGTTAAAAACATTTCAGATAAGATGTTTACTGTGTCGTGATTGATTATCATGATTATGGTATAGGTTTCGGTTGGTGTACAGGATCCCAAAATCTTACATTAATGGTGTTGATTGGCAAAGGTGTTTTTCAGTTATCGGCTAGAATGTCATGGTGCAATCAAGGACTGTGGTTAAGAGTAAAAAATGTTCTCCCATGCCATTTCCAGGTGTGAGGAGGACTATATTGTTAACAGTTCATTTCGGCATACTGTACAACAAAAAGGGCAGGTTAAAAAATGAGGCCGAACAGTTATTTACCAAATATCTGACTTCCACTAAGCCTTCTTCCACTGTCCTCCAGGCATACCCTGCAGCTTGAGGCCTTGTCCATGGCAGAGATAGTTTGTAACGCGAATTCGTCAATTCATCGACAAGGATGAATGATGCACTCTGCCGAAATGTTCCGTCCTGTGAGATCAAGTCGTCCAACTCCCTATATGGATTCACATTCCCAAAATCTGTCAGAGTACCGAGACAGGCAGAATTTATTCGTCCCTCAGTGAAAATAAATGGCCATATTCCAGGAAGAGCAAGTTTGCCAGCTTTGCATATGACCATTCGCTCCTTCATGGTGTTCCTGTCTAAAGCTCTGGCCACATCATCAGCATTAGATGGTCTTGTCAGGACTAGTACACCCTCATCTTCATCGTCCAACCCATCGAAAGGACATCTGTGTCCCTGGAATCTTCCTAAGCGAAAAAAGTGTGGTGACACCTCGAACACTCCATTTTGCTGACCTCAACTCCACAAAGACCTACACAACTCCAGGGCGGGCCAGGCAAGGATGGCACACCAGAACATTGCCATCACTTCAATGGGTTATGCAACCCATTCAAAAAACGGACAAGACTACTTCTTTTCACATACAACTGTGACCCTCCGCTACAAAACCAGTAGTCTCGCGTCACCAGCCTCTCTCTCTACAGGAGAGAGTCTGGTAGCATAGACTACAAATTCTCGTTACCGCTAGGTGGCGAGTGTCCAGCTCACAGCATCCGAATCTGATTGGCCAACGGCTGATTTGACGGCATCAAACATGACTGCGCCCGTGAAACGCATGATGAACGAACAAGTCTGAGGGAAATTTTACCTTTCAGCACGGTAGGAACGACTATCCATGGTCATCGATTGACGGAATAAGCCGATTGTACAATAGGACTTACATTTTGCGCCATGGATTAGGTCACTTCCGACCAGGGATTCTAAAGTTCAGCCAGACGGTAAATCGATCCTTATACTATGCAATTCCACTTTATTTCATCGGCGATCCACCTCAAACGACCAGGCTCGATCGCCTCTATACATCACTCAGCGAAAACCACGATAAAACGTGTTAAAAAGGTAAAATTTCCCTATTTCGTTCCTTGTTCGTTCATCATGCGTTTCACGGGCGCAGCCATGTTTGATGACGTCAAATCAGCCGTTGGCCAATCAGATTCGGATGTCTCGACGATGCCGGACTTTGATATAGGACCCGAGATATTTTACGCAACACGGCCAATTTATTTCATTACTCTCCAGGTAAGAAATTGGTTGATTGTGCTCACAATATTAGAGAGATTTTTAAGCATTGGTTTCCCTCTGTGGGCCAGAGCTCACTTAACCAAAAGGAAACTTGGAAGAGTTGTCTTGTTTATTGTTGGTGTTTCTGTCGTTTGTTATATGCCTGAATACTGGTATTTTGGCCTTGAACTGAGAACAAATCGCTGCACTGGTGGTCTGGAAACAATGCTCCGAACTAATGACGAGTTACATACATACAGCCACCTTATATACGTCGTTTGTGTTGCCGCAGGCCCACTGACCCTGATTTATATTCTGAACACAGCTTTAATCATTTCATTGAGGCGAGCATTGACAAAGAGGACCGTCCTTAAGGCAGAATCCGGAGCCAAAACCATAGAAAATCAGGCTGACAGCGACCAGTTTCAAGCAACATTCTTGGTCATTTCATTGGCTGTTGTATTCACTGTTTGTGAGACACCGGCATCGCTCGATCAGTTGGCCCAAATCATGGGTGTGTCATTCTATATGCTATATGCTATCTCCAACAGAACGTTTCGTCAAGGCTTAACGACGCTAATAAGAATGAAATAGATGAACTCCACTGATAAACCCAGCACACTTTTAAATTCAGTAGGCCTACTTGCTTTTGGCCGCCCTTCACGATCAAATTTTTTATCCATTTTTTGGCCACTCTTCTTGGTTGAATTGTTTAGTTTGTGCGCTCCCTGACAAAAATTTCCGAACCATTCATATCTATCGCTTTGAACTCTGCCTATTAGAAGCGTAGGTTATATCGCTGACCGGGTTCGTTTCTGAGAAGAATTCGGAACGAAATTCTGGATTCTAAGTTTGAAAATATTTTGGGATCACGAAGATTTGTCTGTGGTTTGGGCATTTTGGATACAGGCATGTCATTATGAGGAAAAGTACAGAAAAGTTTCTGTGTTGTAAAGCATTTTCAACTTTTAAGTTAAAAATTTCAAAAATCTGAAATTTCGATATTTTGAGATAATACCAAAACGGTAAAATATTTTCAATATTTTTTTGGCAAAAACTCGCATTATCAATCACCTCATGACAACACTTCGAATTCTGCTAAGGCCGGGTTTATTTGCACAGCAGCTGTGTATGCAAGGCAGGTTATACCGCTTGGAGGCACAGCTGCTGTGCGTCCAGTACGTACGGATTTTCTTATGTGCACAGCAGACTTCGCCTACTGTATAATAACAGACTCCGCCTACTTTCGCTGTAGAAATAAGGACGGGAATTGTCTTGGATAGAAAGCTGTGATTCTAAACAGCATATGGTGGTGCTTCATTGCTCGCGTGGGGGTTACCAAATCCAATTTCTCCTTTTGGTAAAGACACAAACCTGTTCATTTTTAGCTCAATAGATCGGCCCTTATGTGCATGGTGAGATGTTTTTGATCTACATGTAATCTGCCCAGGGTACCACTCTTCAAACATTTTGTCACCACCTCTGTAATTACACTTGACGGAAAGGGCAGGTAGTCTATTGTCGAATCATAACCCTAATTTGGGTTAGGGTCGTATAGGTCTTTTCATTGTGCACACCACGCAGTAATTAGGCCTAGCCCTGATTAGGGTCATCTGGACCTAATCTGTCATACTGTATGACGGCGGAAGCTTATGTGCTTGACGAAAGGCGTGAGCTCGGCAGGCAACGAACTTGATAAAATCTTGCTCCTCATCATCGCCAGGGCCTTCTGAAAATCACTTTGTTTCGCAGTCCCCCNTTTCTTACACGTTCACATTCTTGGACTCGTTTTTCTTACAATCAGCATATTCAAGCAAGTTAAAAACCAAACTGATTCGGGCATTGACTACGTTATCATCTTGTTCCCGTGTGTCTGGATTGATTGTATGTTAGCCGAAGTGTGTTTTTGGCTGCTAGTAATAAATTTTTTTCATATGGAAATTATAGTTTTTGTCCTTTTTCGCCGAAATTCATTCTCGAGCTTCATGAGCAGGTTATTCAGAGTGTGTGTTCTGGTAAAATCGTTGGAAGGTGAAATGCCCTTCGAATGGTTCTGTGAAATACCTTGTAAAGTTTTCTGAAAAACCCAATAAATGGGTACATGAGGAAACCTCACGAGGTTTCTTGAAAAACTCCTTAGAAAGGTTATATGCAAAACCTTGAAAAGTTTCCTGAAAAACCCAAGGAATGGGTATGTGAAAAGACCTTGTGAGGTTTTATGAAAAACCCTCGGGGAGGGTTCTGTGAAAAACCTTGCACAGTTTCCTAAAAAACCCCACGGAATGGGTTTTTGGAAATACCTTGTGAGGTTTCCTGAAAAACCCTTGGGGTTCTGTTGAAAACCCTGCATGGTTCCATGAAAAACCCTTGAACATGGTTTCCTGGAAAACCTCTTAGAAGGGTTGTATGAAAAACCTTGCACGGTTTTCTGAAAAACCCTTCATGGGGTTTTTGGGAAAAACCCTGGGAAGGGGTTTTACGAAAAACCTTTAAAGGTTGCAAATACGTGTTGGGCTGAAAAACCCTTAAAGGTTTTTTCGAAAACCTTTATTTCTTAGAGTGTATGTTCCCGCCTGTCGTACACACCCGCTTATTCCAAGCGTATTCTAAGTTATGTCTGACGGCCCTCCCAACTTCGCGAGCACCGGACATGCTTCTGTCATCGATGTCAACAGTAGGGGACAGCACCGCCTGTCTGATCTCTGATGTGGACGTCTATCGCAGGCCGGAGTGGACACAGTTCATATTTAATCAGCTTCCGCATGAAACTTCTTGTAATGGGGAAGAAGTAGTACGGCCTACCATTTAAAAAATAACGACTTACCGCCGAATGTCAACATCGGCCATTTCGAGCTAGGCACATATTCGAGTCATCGATTCGACCAAGTAGAAAAAATACTTCAAACTCATGAATGCTCATCGAGTCTTTTCACCAGTGTTGTATGTATCAAGATCTAACTATCACTATCATTATTCCCAAATTCGCCGTTTTCATTAGTGAGATTAATTGATGCTATAAATCCCGATGCCATACCCATGATACCCTTCGCCAGGAATTCCTGGTAAACTCGCGGCTATTGTCTGGCCACCGTCTATGCACCGTCTACGCAGCGCCATCTAGACGTTGGCCAGAGGAACCAGGCTACCTGAAATTTGGCTTTACGTAGTAGGAACGAGCTTCAACTTTTTTTGTCGTGAAGAGGTACATGAACCTGTCAACTTGATGGTTTGAATTCCATTTCTGAGGATAACTGAGCTATTTTCAGCACAATTAGTGTTCGACGTACAAATGTACGTCAGCCTATTCAAATGTACACAGATGACCCTCCGCTCACATCGTTCGTGGGGTTCTCATTAATTCAGTCCTTTTGTATCATAAGATCAACCAGTCGGAATTCAACAAAATTTGCAGTGAACGTGCAGAAGGGTCTTGCCTATCATATGGAAGAGTCAGAATGCAAATCTGTTGAGGTTTAAGTGGATACTGTCCACATTTTATAAAATGGTAAATTTGCAAGTTGAACATTTATGGTTGATTCCTTTATGGTAGGGTGCACAGAACTGGCAAACTGACCCGGCATAGACTAGGCATAATTATAGGGTTAAGTCTTCCCAAACGAGACCGGATTTTGAAGATTCCGTCTAATTTGGTTTGCTTAATGTGAACTGACAAACCAATTAGGGGAGTGGTGCCTCACTATAAACAGAGATATCACCCCCTCAACCGTCGTCAATTCTTCTTACTGCACCCGTTAGTTGATATGAGGGCGCGACCATTGCGGCGTGTGTGGGTCCCCGGAGGCATTGTGTGTGCGTGTGTGTGTGTGGGGGGGGGGGATAATCGTCGGCGGAGAACCCATGCGCTGTCATAGATGGCATCGGCCGCGGTCACGTTCCTGGCGCCCCACCCTGACATCGCGGGCAGCCTTACAAATGGGACATCTAATTTCAGAACACCTTTGCTTTGCAATGTACCTCCTTCCATGATTCAGAATTACACGTACACATTTTTGGTATCTTGTTGCCACCAGAAAAACAGGCCTGCCTTTTTGATGATGTAAGATAGTCAATAGTGCAGTTGTTTGTCCATAAGAAGCAATTCTTCGTCGTCTCATCGAAACAGTTATCTGTACAAATAAAATCTCCAGAAGCCTCGTACGTCATGGCACATTCTTTCATGCAATACAACTTCGAGATACCCTTAAATACTACCAACATATTCATCTGATCTCTCCTCTCCACTTTGTTACTAACAGCAGCAAGATTGCGACTTTGACGGAAATAGAAGCCTGCATGCAGTGCACGGAAATGACAAACTACATGTAGACCCTTGGAAACGTCCATGTAGAATTAGCGGAATCAGCAGATGTGGCGGATTTAGCAGATTCTGTATAAAATTGAATAAGATTTGATAATAGAGGGATTTTTAAAAAATAATTAAGTAACATAATTTTTTCAAGTGTTCTATACTGCACAGGTTATAAAGGAAAAGCTGCAACAGCGTCGCGAATGGCAACTGGCCGAACTATTCCTGCAGACCATTTTCGTTGACCCTGTTTTGATTACCGACTGTAAAAGGTATTTTCGCGGTCCTTTTATAATCTGTGGGACACATGAAAAATTATATTGCTTAATTAGTTTCCATTCATCATTGTATTTTATTCAATTTTACATAGAATCCGCTAAATCCGCCAGATCTGCTGATTCCGCTGTTTCTACATGGCCCTTGGAAAGCTCTGCCCGTTTTCTTTCATTCGAGAGGATGCGCAACTCAGAATTCAACTACGATAATGAATTGCAGTCCGCTATGGATATCCCTGATAAAAATGGATGTTATACATGTAGACGTTTTCAATTCGTCAAACACCATAAATCGAAGGGAGAAAAAAAATGGCCTTATAAATCGGAAGTGAGGATAAATAATAATGAATATTGAAGTCGTAATCCTAGTCGTTACGACTTTGGGACACGACCATGACGACTATGATATTTGCGATTTATGCGCACTTCCGAGTCAAAATTATTCTGACGATTTGCAAACGTCTATCAAATCGTTTTTATCAAGGATGTCCATAGCGGACTGCAATTCATTTTCGTAGTTGAAGTCGGAGTCGGAGAGCTGCGCATCCTCTCTATTGTCGGCAGTTAACCACGCCGACCGAGGGAGGTACGTGTATTTCAAAGTGCTATCGAAATGCATTTCAACACACGGGGCTCCCTCGGTCGAAGAATTCTTACTTCCGAGAAATCAAACCTTCGGGGGGGGGGGGACGACTGACAAGCGTCTAGTTTTATCGAGGCGTGATATTTTTTGCCTTTAATGGACACCAAGATAAAGTAAGTTAACGCTGAATAGAAACTGACAGGATTTTGTAGGCACTTCTCGAAAAAAAATATTGATTTACGAAAATCGTCAATCGCCCAGTTAACGATAACATTAACGCGAACCTATTTATGACGTCGGTGTAGTAAAGGGGCTGTTTCATTTTGAATTCAAGATTGCGATTTGTGATCTGTGGGAAAACTGAAAGAGCTATGATCTTGCAATTTGGAGGGATAATTCTGTGTTTCAGACCAAAAAAGAAATAATTAATTGTTTTACATGATATTTGGCATATGGATTTGGGTGGCACTCATTTTTATGGTAAGATAAAAGAAACAAGAGAAAAATTTCACGAAATGTTGATATTCCGTTTTTGAAATGCAAGAAACTTACCATGTAGTTCTTCTGGAAAGGACTGGTCTATTGATCCTTCTGGGTGTAAGGTAGGTGACACATGGCTCATTCGCGAACCTACAATCCAAGTTTTTTTTTAGAAATATTTTGATTCTAATATGAAACTTCAAGGCTTCAAACAGCCATTGTCTTAAAAAATTACTTCAAATGTTATTGATTGTTGTACCATTGAATTGGCCTGAAACACAGAATCATCCCCCCAAATTGCAAGATCGTAGCTCTTTCAGTTTTCCCACAGATCACAAATCGCAATCTTGAATTCAAAGTGAAACAGCCCCTTTAACGTTGTTACTGTTTGCGGGAGCTGGAGGATTACCACGACCTTACACTATCACGCTGGTGATTCCAATTTTACTGTACGCATTGTCAGAATATCCGGTCCTGAGTTGAGAGCAGACGATGCATTCACAAAATCATTTATAGACTCAGAAGGAAAGCTGGATAGCCAATGGCTGGTATTTATAAAAGTTAGCAAATGCTTTTCCTTAACATTTGCACAGTCAGGTCCAATGTAAATGTACTACACAACTTGAAGGAAAAGCATTTGCTAGCTTTTATAAATACCACCCATTGATTTCATCATCATCATCATCATCATATGGCAGTCGAAGGTAATCCTGTTGACTGTTGTAAAAGACGTTTCGATAATTGACTAGTAGGCAGCGTTTATGGTGGTGGTGCATAACAGTAGCTCGAAATTCAAGTAAGTATAAGTCCCTGGCACAACCGCAATATGATCCATTGTCAACGTGTTTAAGTGTCCCAATTATATACACAGGTCGAGAATAAAAAGGAGAGATAATGTAGAGATTTGCTGCAATACATGTGAACGTTATGTGATATGCCCACAGTGCCTCATAAGTTCGTTTTACATAGGCTTTGCAGTGTGAAGCAATGGCCATGTTTGCATGAAATTGCTCCCGTTCTGATGCAAAATTGCAATTTTTGAGTGAAATATGGCACATAATTGCCTCTACTTCTACTCATATTTGGCCCAGGTATAAATACTGCACATGTGTACATAGTAGGCTTTGCTTTAGACGCCCTTGTTGCAAGATAAATAGGCATTTTGTAAAAAAAAACACCTGTACGAATTGTCAGTATTTTCTCGCTAGGTCAGTCGGAGCCACTGTACGCATTGCTAGTTGGTGTAGTTGAAGTACATGTACTGTACGCATTGCCAGTCTTATTTGTTTGCAATATTGGTGATTAAATCTGTCTTTTTTCGGCCTCGGAGTACTGCAAATAACATTAACATGAGAAAATGAATACCTCTAGTACTAACAGCCCCCTGTCTCCGGTTTATTAGATTGGTGCGAGGGTTTTCCTGGGTGGTAGATAGAATGAATGTTGATTAATAAAGCGGCGAATGGATTTGCGGGACTGGCTCTTAAGCTGCATTTATGGGAGTGTCCCACTGGCGACATTTTCCCACGACAAGGGGCAAATATGATGTCTACGACATTCCCTCGACAAGCTGCGATATTTAGCGTTAATGTGTTTCGCATAGGATCATGGAGCCAGAGAATCACTGCGAACATAGACGACAGTCTACGAAGACCTACGATTTCTCATCCGTCCCTTGTCGCAGGCCAAAATTCACCAGTGGGACACTAGTATAAGGCTGCTTTTCCACGAGACGTTTGCGGGCGCGGAATAGGAGGCGGGCGCGGGTGGAAAAATTCGAGCCAACGTATTTCCCTTTAGCAGTTTCACCCGCACCCGCTCCCGCCACCGAAACCGCGTCCGCAAACGTCTCGTGGAAAAGCAGCCTTAGGCTGCTTTTCCACACGACCTTTTGCGGGCGCGGAATAGGAGGCGGGCGCGGGTGCGGGTGAAATAGCTAAAGGGAAATACGTTGGATCGATCTTTTCTACCCGCGTCCGCCACCGAAAACTGCTTTTCCACGAGACGTTTGCGGACGCGGTTTCGGTGGTGGGAGCGGGTGCGGGTGAAATAGCTAATGGGAAATACGTTGGTTCGATTTTTTCCACCCGCTACGGCCACCGAAACCGCGTCCGCAAACGTCTCGTGGAAAAGCAGCCTAAAG